>BLSH010345773.1:653822-684918 GCA_018402905.1 Glandirana rugosa | reverse complement strand
CTGATTGGTATGATGACAAGACGTTTGTAGACCTTTGACACACATTGTGAAATTGATTTTGGCCCTGATTGAGTAAAGTGTTACACACAGTTTCCAGATGTTTGCAGAACAGTGATATGGGTTAGTCCCGGTTTTAAATAAAGTGTTACACACAGTTTCCAGATGTTTGCAGAACAGTGATATGAGTTAGTCCCGGTTTTAGTTAAAGTGTTACACACAGTTTCCAGATGTTTGCAGAACAGTAGTATGGTTAGTCCCGGTTTTTGTTAAAGTGTTACACACAGTTTCCAGATGTTTGCAGAACATTGATATGGGTTAGTCCCGGTTTTAGTTAAAGTGTTACACACAGTTTCCAGATGTTTGCAGAACATTGATATGGGTTAGTCCCGGTTTTAATTAAAGTGTTACACACAGTTTCCAGATGTTTGCAGAACAGTGATATGAGTGCTCCCGACTTATTTATACTTTTTTGACACAGTTTGAAGATGATTTTAGAACAGTGATATGGCTTCTACCGTTAATTAATACTTTTCAGACACAGTTTGAAGATGGTACACTTCAACCTCCATTTTTGATTTTTTATGAAATTATTTTTTTAAAAATGATTTTAGTTATTTCCCTGTCCCCATTTCTTTGTAGGGGCACTTGTCCCACCCTTACCCCCATTTCCTTCCTTTTGCAGACCTCTAGGACTTTCCTGGACTTTTTTACAGCAATTTTCAGAACTTTTAGTAAAATTACCAGAACCCCGAACCCAGACTTTTTTTGAAAAGTCCGGGTTCGGGTTCGGGTCCCGGACACCCCAAAGTTCGCAACGGACCCAAACTTTACAGTCCGGGTTCGCTCAACACTAGTCATATACAGACACTGCACTTTTAAAAGAATGGTGGTCCAAATATATTGTGGAGGTTACCCAGACGGTGATAACAGCAGTAAAGGTAGTCAAACTTTTTATCCCGACATGTTTTGCCTATCACAGGCTTCCTCAAGGGAGTTAGTTGACAGCCACCGTACATATAATCTTAAACAACAGAAAAGTACAGCATAAATATAAAGCATAATCATAGTTCATAGCAGTACATTTAAGCACAAAACATATTTTATAAATACATATTGATGTATGGTGATCACGCTGTCCCCCAAAGGCCAAAATTCCACCCCCCATGGCCACATACTCACCGAGGCAATCACCCGCCCACATGCACTGGGGAACGTATCCAACCCGGACCCACAAAAGGACCTGGCACTATGCGACTGCAGGAGATGCATACAGTCCAGGCTAGGATGGAATAGTACAAAATAAGTATATGGACTTTTCCATGCAGGATAAATATAATAACAGAATATCATGAAATCCAGGACATGTATACGTAGTGCCGCACGAAATATAAGTGCAAGGCATGATTTGGACAAAACATAGTCTCTTATTATTACAATAAATACACAGAAAGTTTTTTCCTAGTAATACATGGAGAGGACTTACATGAACCACACTGAAAAAGTCTTTACTGGGGGACGCTGATAGGCGGAGCCACAGAAGGAACAAACGCTGGTCAACAAACACAGTTCAGCATTCACTATAAAGAAAGTAAGGAAGGGAGAAATACTCAACAGGACCGTTGGTTTGTAAAATTAAAATGAGTACCTATGGGCAAGTTTAGATCACAAAGAACTAAGATGTGAAAAGTCCTACACAGAGTCATGCTCTCAAAACTTCTAGTAGGAGGGCAGTGAGTGAACATGGAGCAAAATATTGATAGTAGAGCACGGCTGAATATAAATGGCAGCCTGCCCATAAGCATATAAAGCATATCAAACAAAAAAAGATGTAGATAGCATCACATATCCATACAAGGGATACTAGGAATCCATTAAACATATCCCCATGACATAAGGGAATTTATATGTCGAATACAAAGGGAGTAAGATCATGACGCCAAGGGGAATAAATATCATATTACTGACCCATTATCCAGAGACAGGTGGCCTCAGACAGGCAGAGTTCCAAAAAAGAAGGATACGGTAGGAAAGGTGAGGAGTGAATGGACAAGCCATCTAGCCAAAAATTCAAATAATTACCTTGAGTAAAGCACCTGTAGGTGTGCGCCCCCAGTCTCCAGCGATCGTATCCGCCGGAGATGACGGCTTTATACACCTCCCACTCGGCCGGCGTCTGACATCACCAGCCGAGTGCGGACGTGACACACACCAGGCACATGCGCCGGTCCTCCATGTCCTACTGGGACTCAAAGCCCCATAGTGCATGGGAACAGAAAGGGGGCAGAAGCATCAGCCCTGGAGTCCAGCCGTGCTATTGCTAGACGTATCGCCCAGTGGTAACAAGGTTGCCAAGCAACAGAGGTAAGTGCCAGGTCCTTTTGTGGGTCTGGGTTTGATACATCCCCCAGTGTATGTGGTTGGGTGATTGCCTCGGTGACTCTGTGGCCATGAGGGGTGGAATTTTGGCCTTTGGGGACAGCGTGATCACTATACAGCAATATGTATTTATAATTTATATAATATATATAATAATATTATAATATATTTTTTGTGCTGAAATATTCTGCTATGAACAATGATTGTGCTTTATATTTATGCTGTACTTTTCTGTTGTTTAAGCTTGTATGTACGGTGGCTGTCAACTAAATCCCCCGAGGAAGCCTGTGATAGGCGAAACATATTAGCTACCTTGACTACCTTTACTGCTGTTATCACCATCTGGGTAACCCCCACAATATATTTGGACCACCATTCTTTTAAAAGTGCAGTGTCTGTATATGACATGTTCTCTCTTTTAAGAAAAACTTGTATACCATAAAGATTTGATGTTTTATAAATTTGTTTTTGATCTTGACTTTATCCTCTTGCACCGCATAATCCTATTGGGAACCTTTGTCTGCCTCCTTAGTATTTTACCACATACTCAATGTTATGCCCCATGTTGTGTAGTTAACTGACAATGCAAAGGGAGTGATAAAAGAAAGAAAGAAAGCCATAAAAGGAGAAAGGAAAGGTAGAGTAAGGAGCGCACCCTATCCTGTCAAAACAGAACTAACTAATAGTAACTCATAAAGCATCCAACGAATAATTAATCCAAGGTACCCAAAGTTTGTCAAAGAAGGCCTGCTTTTCATGTAACGTCACCTGAAAAGCGTTCATTAATTATGATCCATGACAACTTCGTTTTCACCAAGTCAAAAGGGATCGTGGGGGACTTCTAGGACCTGGTCAAACTTTACATTTTCAATGTTGAACCTCATCTGCTGAATACTTGTAGCTGCCCACTCCTCGGTTTTAACAAGGCCGACTTGTAGAGATTCTATGCCTTGTTGTAAAGTTTTTTTCCATATAACAGAAGTAAAAGACTATGAAGAAATAGAAAGGTGTGGAATTTCAACTGGGCTTTAAAATGACATGATCCTCTACTCATTTTTGCTTAAAGTAAACATGTTGACAAATATTGGGATTACAGGGCTTGCAGATTTACCAAGTCTAGGTCAACATTTGCTCTCATCAAATCCATATAATCTCTGTTGTAAGAAATTTGACACAACAATTTTGATGTTTTGCTAAAGGATCATTCCAACCAAAAATTCTATTTTGGTTATAAGGGTCAACCCTGGTTTATTATTTACCTGTACAGTAGCCTGGATACTCCAACACTGAGATCTATATACCACAATTCATGGCTCTGTCTACTTGGAGATTTTGGATATTACTCCCCACCTTTTAGTGTTCCAGCCTCTGTTGTAATATTAATAATATATATAAAATAAGAAATAGATCCAGCAGGTAGAGTGGGACCCCCCCCCACATTATATACACAGTAGGTGTGCATACTCAGGATTTCAAGTGCAGATATCAACAAAAGGGTCTTAATGAAATATAAGGTAACGTAAAGTAATACTAAAGCTTTTTTTTTTTCTAAAATAACAAACATGTTATACTTACCTGCTCTGTGTAATGATTTTGCACAGAGCAGCCCAGATCCTCCTCTTCTCGGGTCCCACGCCAGCGCTCTTGGCCTTTCCCTCTTGCTGGGTGCCCCAAGAGCAAGCAGTTTGCTCTGGGGCACCTAAGCAGGTGTGGTCCCGAGCCATGGCTCTGTGTGGCCATTCACACACGAAGCTGCGGCTAAGCCCTGCGCCCTCAATCTCCTGATTGGCTCACTGGCTGTGATTGACAGCAGCAATTGCTCCTGCTGCTGCTGAAAGCCTATCAGGAGACAAGGCTCTAGTGGACATTGCTGGATCGAGAGGGGGCTTAGGTAAGTTATTAGGGGGTGCTGAGGTGGCTGCTGCACACAGAAGGTTTTTTTACCTTCATGCATTAAATGCATGAAGGTAAAAAAAACCTTGAGCCTTTACAACCAATTTAAAGGGCTGTAAAGGCAGAAGGTTTTTTACCTTAATGCATTCAATGCATTAAGATAGAAAAACCTTTTGTGTGTAGCAGCCCCCCAGCACCCCTTAAGTACTTAAATGAGCCCCTTCTCTCTCCGGCGATGTCCATGAATGTCTAAGCCATCTGTGACACTCCTCCTGAGTGGCTGGGACACAGCAGTGCTGCCATTGGTTCCCATGGCTGTCAATCTAAGTCACTCAGCCAATCAGGGGAGAGAGGGAGCGGGGCCAGGTCGGGGTTCCATGTCTGAATAGATACACGGAGCTCTGACTCGGATCGGGTGCCCCCATAGGAAGCTGCTGGCTGAGGGGGCACTCAATAGGAGGGAGGGGCCAGGAGCACAGAAGAGGGACCTGAGAAGAGGAGGACCTGGGCTGCTCTGTGCAAAACCAACTGCACAGGGCAGGTAAGAATAATTAAAAAAAAATAACTTTACATTTACTTTATATCTCAAAAATCTGCCAAAAACTAAAATCTCAAATGTATGTGGAATTATTCTTTAAATTGATATGTATGTGGATTTATGTACACCACTGAAAATTACTGCACATGTAGCTTGGTTATAAATGTCAATGTAACAAAAGAACACTGGGGACATTGGAAGGCTTTGAAATAGTAAAATAAGGGAGATGTGCTTTTGTACTGACATAAAAACTCCAGTGTTGGAAGAATGGGAAGTAGTTCCTTAGAAGAAAAGTCCTTGCTGTTAATGTGTACTTTACTACATTAGATTCAGCAGGAAAATAGTGAGTGATAGTACTGCAATAAAAAACCCCTGTAGTTGATGTAAATCTTTTTGACTGCTGTTATTTCTAGCAGCTGCTGCTAAATGCATTCTGGTAAAGGATACAATGTCAGCACAGTACATGAACTGAACAGAGTTATCCCTCAAGCCCCTGAGTATATGCTTCTGGCATTTAGGATGCACAGTCAGAGGAAAATGCGCTGATATCAGAATCAATCCCTAAGGTATTCTTGTACTTTGCAGATGCTTGAGATTTGCTGTTATAAGGAAATGTACATAGCTACACTATGTAACTTCTCGGGTAAAGACCCAAGGGAAGGGTTCATTGAGTTCTTTAACTAAAGCAAATCAGCATAGTATTTATTGCTTTTTTTAATGCCCAGATGTCAATCTTTGACAGGTTTGTGCTTTTACATATTAGTGATGTCACTTGAAAGGTGTATGCTATTTAGCGTTCAATTATAGTTATTCTAACACAAGGGAGAAGAAAATATGTGTATGCCTTCATGTTTCACGACCGCCCCATAGCAGATTTACTGCTACAGGACCGACACTCTGTGCAGAATCATATATATATATATATATATATACATACGTTGCCACAGGTTGCCACTGGAGTCCACTTTCACTCCTCCATGACGACATCACAGAGCTGACCTTGTGCTCCTCCACCTTCCGTTTGAGGATGCCCCACAGATGCTGAATGGGGTTTAGGTCTGGATACATGCTAGGCCAGTCCATCACCTTTACCCTCAGCTTCTTTAGCAAAGCAGTGGTTGTCTCAGAGGTGTGTTTGGGGTTGTTATCATGTTGGAATACTGCCCTGCGGCCCAGTCTGGATACATGCTAGGCTAGTCCATCACCTTTACCCTCAGCTTCTTTAGCAAAGCAGTGGTCGTCTCGGAGGTGTGTTTGGGGTCGTTATCATGTTGGAATACTGCCCTGCAGCCCAGTCTCCGAAGGGAGGGGATCATGCTCTGCTTCATTATGTCACACTACATGTTGGCATACATGGTTCCCTCAATAAACTGTCTTTTTACTCCTCACCTGGTTGCCGCCAGACACGCTTGACACCATCTGAACCAAATAAGTTTATCATGGTCTCAACAGACCACAGGACATGGTTCCAGTAATCCATGTCCTTAGTCTGCTTGTCTTCAGCAAACTGTTTGCAGACTTTCTTGTGCATCATCTTTAGAAGAGGCTTCCTTCTGGAACAACAGCCATGCAGACCAATTTGATGCAGTGTGCGGCGTATGGTCTGAGCACTGACAGGCCCCACCCCTTCAACCTCTGCAGCAATGCTGGCAGCACTCATATGTCCATTTCCCAAATACAACCTCTGAATTTGGCACTGAGCACAGGCACTCAACCTCTTTGTGAGTCCTGTTCTGAGTGATGAACTGATGAATACATTTTTTTATTTTATTTTTGGATATGTATTATAGCAAAAAGTAAAAAGTATAGTTTTTTTTTTAAATTGTCGCCCTTTTTTTGTTTATAGCGCAAAAAATAAAAACCACAGAGGTGATCAAATACCATCAAAAGAAAGCTCTATTTGTGGGAAAAAAGGACATCAATTTTATTTGGGTACAGTGACGCATGCACACACAATTGTTAACGTAACGTAGTGCCGTATCGCAAAGAATGGCCTGATCGTTAAGGAGGTAAATATTTCCAGGGCTGAAGTGGTTTAAATATTCAAAATATGCATAATAAAAGAAAAACATTTTAAAATGAATACAAGCTTGGAAAAAGGTATGCTATTTTTGAGGAACTTTATAATACTGGAGGACATAAAGGCTGGTATCGGCAAGGCAGGAGGTCAGAAAAATAACTGATCATTGACATGGGGATATCAGCCTACAGTATATGGTTTCTATGCTCATAAAAATTAGAAGATGAGAGTTTTTTTTTTGCACACATTTGCAGCTGCAAGTTAAACACTCATGTGGCAACATTTAGGATCAATGCATACTGGCTTAAAAAAATCACTGCTTCTACAGGAGTTTTATGTTTTGCTTGCAGAAGCAGCTCAATGTTTTCCTGTGTGTCCATGCACATTAGGGTGTTTAGAGGCATATTTTAAAGAGGAAGTAAATCCTGATAGAGTTTACTTCTTCTATATTCCCCTGCAAAGTAGAAACATAATGGGCTACTATGCATCGCATTGTAGCCCATTATGTGTCACTTACCTGCAAACAAAGCCTGCAATGTCCAGAGATGTCGCCTGTGCAGGCAGAGTCCATCTTCAGCCCTTCTTCCTTCCGGGGCCGCGATCTCTGGCTCTGTGACTGGCCAGAGTCGCGTGACATCACTCCCACACATTCGGACGGGAGCCACCAGTCTCAGCACATCTCAGTGAAGAAACGACACAAAGGTCGTTTCTTCACTGCACATGTGTCGAAATGACATCTGCACAGCTAGTACACTGCATATCTCCTGAACCATGCAGGTTTGGGAGATATTCAGGGCACCTACAGGTAAGCCTCATTATAGTCTTACCTGTAGGTTAAAGTGGTTGTCATGGGTTGACAACCACTTTAAGCTTAGTATTTAGAGGCAGGAAGAAAACCCTCTAGTTTGCATCTTTGATTGAAGTTTTCTGAAAGACAAAATGTTAAACGCTCCTAAACGTGCATAAACGTACACAAAAATGCTCTATATGAGCTTTTTTTTCCTGCCAAGAGATTGATGAAGAAAGTGATTGTTTCTTCCAACTTTGCATCGTTCACTCCTGGTGTTTGTTTCAGGCAGTCATGTCCTCCCCATATGGTAGCTGTTCTTGGCACGATTCCTGCTCATCTGTATCACACAGCTGATGCAGCGGCCAGGGCCGCAGCTTCTGTCTCTACAGCTCCACTCCCGGGATTGCCTCCTGTGTTTATACTAGAGCTTCAGCTTCACCTCTCCAGCTGCTGGTCCATTTCACCTGTCAGCTGTTCAAGCCATCCACCTGCTGGGGACGAAGGGCTACATACGATCCTGATATGCCTGTATAATCTTACACCATGTAAGTACATTACCTTAAGTGTTTTAGCACACTTCCACCTAATAAACCAGCATACTACACTATGTTAGGCTTTTGGCGCTACTCTCCCCTCATCCCACTTTTTCTGCCAAGGGAACTGGCGTTTTTTTCAAGCCAAGTGTGCATGGAGCCTTACCGTATAACTAAAGGCAGTGGGAAGGATTAGAACACATGTCAAGTTTTTATTGCTATCTATGCCTCTGTTTGGGAAATTCACCCTCTTTCTTTGTCATACAGTTATCCTCAAAAGTGAACATAACACAAAATCACAAATTTTTGTTTGTCCCCGGAGCAATAATAGAGGAGAATCTTCCAATGAGGATACCAGTTCTGGTGACCCTGTTAATTTTGGAGGGATTTCCTCTCTCTTCCTGTTTTGGCTGTGGGACAGGAAGTGCAGGGAAATCTCTCCGATGGGACACAGATGGCAAAATAACTTATATAGGTTATATTCCTCCCTTACTCTAACCAAATGAAAAAGGTTTTCCCTTTCATTTTACTTTATTTTGTGTGGAGAACACATCAGCTGCATTATATATGCATTGAATATAACAGATGAACTTGAGACAAACTCAACACATTGAAGGTAGGTGAATTAACTAACAACTTTATAAATATGCCCCCAGGATTGATTAGGCTTTCCTTTTGACGCATGTTTTTAATTTTAATTGACCTAGCAGATATCCAAAATTTTTGTCACAAGGCTTTAAAAATGCATGTCTATTCATGAAGCTGAATTTAATTAAAATGGTTTGATGCCTGTGTATCTCTTATATTTGGCGAAATATGCAATTTGATGAAGCATTTTGTTCACCTCGGGAAGGTGAACAAGGGTCAGTACAAGGGTCATGTTAGGTAATAGGTGCCATGTTTTTTCCGCTTCAATAGATTGCTTACTTTTAAAAAATGACATTTTGCTTGACTATTTGTATCAGAATAAATAAAATGTTGCAGCGTATGAGTAAAATGTGTGCTTCAATGCAAGGAGACAAGCTGTACATGTATACTGCACAGTATGGTGAAAATTAATTTCCTTTCTACAGCTGAAACATTAAACTCCTTAAAGGAAATGTAGTAGTTTTGTACTGTACATGTTTTCTTTATGGTCAGGACAATGAAGTGCAAATTCATTGAAAATGTTGTATTTCCTACCAGCAAGTTGAGCTCTCCCTGCCTTTATCTGTTGGGCTCAATAGCTCACAGTAGAAAGTGTACACAATCAAATGAATCAGGGGAATTGCTCTTTCTCCCATCCTACCTGCTATAATCATATGCAGCCATGCAAACTTTCAATAGGACATAAAACAAATTGCAAATTGATTCTGCTATACTTTTCTGTTAGAAACAGCATAATACTTTTGAATCCTGTGTAACCTAAAGATGAATTAATTTATTAAATTAAGTTGACCCATATGCATTACAGTTTTGCTTTAGTGTTATTTGATTTTTTTGCTTTAACAATGTTTAACATAAACTCAATATTTTCAGTATACAAGCCTGTTTTGGTAATTTTTAGTAAGATAATAAGCAATATTTAGTCTGCTTTTACATACTTCCAATGATGGAGCCACTCACACTGAAGTGAGGCAACCACTCCACCTGTTGTTACTAAGGCACTGGCTGGGGGTGATGCTTTGTTTTGTGGCAGGAATTATACCACGTCTTGCGCAAGTGAATGGGGCTGCGCTGCAACCACACTACAACTGCACACAACATGCAAGGTTGCAGCAAGGTTGTCTGGATTAGGGGGTTAAAACAGGTGGTGAGTAGGCAATACAATGCCTTCTCACTGCCTGTATATTGCTGTCTGAAGAATGTTCTGAATGTCTAAACAAGGCCTAAACAAGGCCTAAGGGTGTCATATACATTCTTTAGAATTCCACTGAGGTGCAGCACCAAACATGTTGGTATTTGCACCTGAAGTTGTTGTCTGCACTGGGGTGAGAGTGACTATACTCATTCCATACTGTGCTCCCTTCCTTCAGATTCACTTTACTTTGACTGACAGCACATGGTAGTGGGCACATCCATAGCCACTATTCAGTCCAATAGTGGCTCTTGAATCTGCCCACTGCCATGCTCTGTCATTCAAAAATTAAGTGAACTAGTCTTTCAGTTCCCCATCAGGTTCTGCCCACCCAGTAACAAGTAATTTTCGAAATACGGGCATCCCTATATTTGGGTAATGGCATTAATCAAAAATAATTATTTTAAACATTCTTTATTTAAAAAAAAAAATTTACAGTGAAACATGAAAAAATACTGCTCATATACATAAAGGAACCTCACAGAAAGTTCAGTTAAGATAGATCTTGTACATATGATTAGTGAAATATATAATGGCAATACAAGATCTTGCAAGAAGGTTGGTTAAGCATGTTAGAAATAATTTAACATTTGAGAAGAAGGAGAAAAAAGTATTATATGCAGGGGTAAGAGCTCCAATGTACACAATTGTGCAAACCCTATAGTTCAGAGGCTGTCCAATTGAGTTTAAGTGTACAGGAACGGGAAAAAAAGGAAAGAGAAAGAGTAAAGAAAAAGAGGGGCAAAAACACAACGCATGACATCCACTGTGCAGCAGTCCTTGTGTCCTACAATGTTGTCCAGAGAATGTGGGCACGGCCTCCACTTTAGGCTTTAGTTGTCTTGTGCATCAGGCAGAAGAGATAATTATCTGGTATTCTAATCTGATGGGGGCAACCCAGAGAGAATGTAAGGGAGAGTTAGGAACTGGTAAGAGAGGGGAAAGGGTAGGTAACTGGGGAATGAGCGAGGAAAATGGTTATGAAGATATCCAGAAAATAGGAGCAACAAATTGCGTTTCCTTTCTAAGTTAACCAAGGGTACTACCTTAATAGCCTACGTTTAAAGTGGTTCTAAAGGCAGAATGTTTTTTCTATACATTAACATAAAAAAACATTATGTGTGCAGTCCCCCTTATACTTACCTGAGCCCCATCCCGATCCAGCGAATGAGTGAATGAGAATGAGAGCAGCAGTTCTCCTGGGTCTCTCCCTCCTCATTGGCTCACACTGCAGCGGGAGCCATTGGGAGCCTGCTGTTGTCAATCACAGTCAGTGAGTCAATAAGGATAGATTGGAGCTGAGCCGCACTCTGTGTGTGAATGAACAATGTTAATTTGCAGGAGCGCAGCTTAGGAGAGAGCCTGCTCGCATTGGCCATAGCAAGAGGCTTGCTATTGGGGCCACTAGACAGGAAGGGCCAGGACTGCTGGCAGGTAAGCAGGTAAGTAAGTATAATACGTTTGTTATTTAAAAAAAAAAAAAAATAAAACCTGTAGAATCACTTTAATTCAGTCCTTTGATGGCTTTTTAGGTTTCAGAGAATTGGAAATCTTTCCATTCCTGGCACATGTTATTGAAGTGAGTTAGTCTGTCTAATTTGTAGTCCATATTGCATGTCATGAATATGGTCTACATGTTCTCTTTACTCCTTCAAACTATGAACCATGGGAGATCTCCAATATCTGGGGATAAAAACTTGTACTGCGTTTATCAAGTGTCTGGTCAAATGTTTAGGGATATGGCTGAAGACATCTGTTTCAACGTGTAGTAAGAAGGTTTCTGGGGAGTAAGGGAGGTTTAGGTCTGTAGATTGCCTAATCAGTGAATGGATTTTTTTCCAGAATGCTTGTAATGGTGTGCAAAACTAAAGCATGTGGCTCAAAATGCCATTGGTCCTTGAGCATCACCAGCAAGTCTATAGAATTAGAAGCTTGATTTTATTAACTCTCATAAGCGTTCTATATCAAATGAAGAGGGTTTTGTAATGAATCTATTGAATTCTGCACTAAATGAATTGCTATGAGAGAGCTGATTGGCCCATTGTTCATCTGTTAATGAGATCTGTAATTCCTTCTCCCACTTTTGTTCAAAGCTGTGAACCAAAGGGCAAAGAGAGTTTGTTACTGTGGAATAAATCCAAGAGATTAAGTGAGTGAGAGGGCCCTTTTTTGAACAGATTTTTTCAAACAGTGTTAAAGAATGAGCATAATTATGTTTGACGCGTTCCTAGAAGTATTCCAAAATTGGGTGAATTCATAAGTAATACTAAGTAGACAGTCTGTGCTCCCAATCAAAGATATCAAGGGACTGCTACAAGTTGAAAAGGTAGGCGATTTACAGCATACATGAAAATTGTATGGTCGTGTCCATTAGAGGATGGTCATCTAGGGTTTTGTCTAGTTCAGGGTAGGGTCCTCTGTAGACACTTAGTCCAAGATTGTTCTATGAAGAGAACAATTTGGTTAGTATTTTGAGACAAGATGTAGCTGGGGGTAGAGCTGTGCATGGCTTTGTAAGTTGTTGTTAGATTTTTGTATGTTTCTTTTTGTTTCACAGCTAATTACTAGAATGAGCTTTAAATCCAAGCAGCATAAGGATGAAAGTCACTAGCAAATTGACAAATGTTCTGTGCATCTAAGTGTAGCCCTTTAGGAATCAATCTGTCACACTGAGCACTGTGTGTACACCCACTTGCCGACCTCAATGCGTGTGACTTGTAAGTGATATACCAGGGTTATGGCTGAAGCTATCAGCCATAACTCCAGTATTGTTTTTTCAGCCAGCGATTGTCTTTCCCATGAAAGTGGTCCATGAGGCTAATTAACCACTGGATCACTTTCAGAAGCAGCAGGAAGGGTTACCCCATCCTTCTGCTTCCTGGTGTTTCTCAGGCTTACCATTTTTACTGGTGAGCCCTGGAAACAATTTCACGGTTTGCGTGGCTGGCCATAAAGGTGAACAGGGACAAGATTGTCTCTGATCACCTCTATGAAATTGGGGGTCATGATATCACTTCCGATCTAGGGCAGAAGTAAACCATTTTTTTTAAGGCAAAAGATCAACTTTTTTTTTTGATCTTTTGCTTTTAAAGCTAGAGGAGATATTTGGGGTCTTATAGACCTGCAGATCTTTCCATAAAATGGACCTGTCTTCCCTTATTTCTATTACAAGGGATGATTACATTCCTTGTAATAGGAATAAAAGTGAATAAATAAACAAATAAATAAAGGGATAGTGTAAAAAAAAAATAAATACATCAATTATAAAAAAAAGTAAAGTGCCCCTATCCCTCCATACTTGCGCACAGAAGTGAACGCATATGTAAGTCAAGCATGCAGATGTAAACGATATTCACACGACACATGCAAGGTATTGCCGTGAATGTTAGAGTGAGAGCGATAATCCTAGCGCTAGACCTCCTCCGTAACTCTAAACAGGTAACCTGTAGAAAATTTTAAAGCTTCGCCTATGAAGGTTTTTAAATACTGTTGTTTGTCGCCATGCCACAAGCGTGTGCAATTTTAAAGCGTTGCATGTTAGGTGTCTATTTACTAGGTGTAACATCATGTTTTATATATTACCAAAAAATTATGTTATATATTGTGGGGTTTTTTTGCATTAAAACTCATTAGTGTATTTTTTTCCCCAAAAATGTGTATATGTAAACAATTGGAATGATTGCCATTTTATTCTCTAGGGTCTCTGCTAAAAAGTATATTATGTTTGGGGGTTCCTCCAAAAAATACTGATTTTTGCTTGTAAACAAAAAGTGACAGAAAAAGCTTGGTCTTCAAGTGGACATGCTCACATGTGTATGTAATAAAAACAGGTACCCATTCAAAAAAAGATTTTAAAAACACTGTAATATTCTCTCTATGTAGAGACTACAAAAAAAGGGGAAACGTTTGACCCCCAACAAACCAGCTGCAATACATTTTGTCACCTGCAACCACAAGGTTCACAAGCTACAAGAGTTTGAACACATTATGTGGATATACATGTTTTCTTGATGACCGATAACCAACATCTTCAGAGATTTGCATTTTAGCTTCCACTATTGCTGTCCCATCTGGGCGACTGAGTAAAATGGCACTGTGCTAAGGAATACTTTTATGATTTGTAGCACTTTGTACTTTATTGAATATTTATGTAACAATTTTCAGATACCAAAAGTTTGCTTTTTATCCTTGGTTATCTTTATACTTAGTGAAGTGATGAGTGTACCCGCGCTATGGTTATGTGTAATACACGAACTGTGAATAATGTTAAACATCCATATATAATAGAATAAAAATGAATGAAAATACAACAATTGTGATTGAAACTGCTGCTATTGTGTAAGGTCAAAAGATCCCATAAGATGACAATCCAACATAATTAAACTTAGTGCTGCTTTTATATCAAAACATATGTGCTAAATAATAAACATATATAAAGTGCCTGTGCAATCTCTAATCCATCATAGTGCAATCATAGGTGAAAAAGTCCATCAATGCAAGCAAAGTGCCAAATATAGTTGATTCCTGCTTGTGAAGATTCAGGTGACACTTCATGCTCCCCTCCTGAAGCTTTTGAAAACACCTAGTAGAAGGAGCAAAACATCAAGCAGGGACAAAACAGAGACCTTTATCTGACGGCTGGAACACACACCACGGCGGCGATCATTTATCACATATATGCCCAAACTTTTTTTATTGCTGTAAGTGCATTTGCTTTTAGTATTTCCAATAAACCATACAGTATTACGCTATGAACATCTCTCTCTTCATTGGTATGCCTTATACCACCATGATGGGAACTTTGTAATTGGAGCAGAAGGAAGGAGTTAGAATCATCCACTGGTGCAGGACAAGACCAGTGTGGTTTTGAATCATATTGCTGGTGAGTGGGGACTCAGGAGGGGAGCATGGAGTGTCACCTAAATCTTCGCATGCCTCAAATAGTTCTGTGCCACAACCGGATGCAACACTATGAAGCCACCAACACTCAAAATAAATGTGTCACCTGAATCTTCACAGGCAGGAATCAACTATATTTGGCACTTTGCTTGCATGGATGGACTTTTTCACCTATGATTGAATTATTATGGATTAGAGATTGCAGAGGCACTTTATATATGTTTATTATTTGGCATATATGTTTTGATATAGAAGCAGTTTAATTTTGTTGGATTGTTATCTTTATACTTAGGTCCTAGTTAAAGTGCGCTACTCTCCGTCTCTAGTTTATCCTCTCACTTTTTCCAACCCATTTATCTCCCCTCACTATGTGCTTGTTTAGTTATGTTTTATTTCTTCCTTCCTGTGTGTCCCATTCATTTTCGCCCCCCTCCCCCCTGCCAGCACCATTCTATCCAGTCCACACACGATGTCTGTGCACAGCAGCTAAGGCTGTGTTGTTTGACATCACTGGACATAGCTATGCCATTTTGCCCTTTCTTGTCCATGGCTATAGTCTGCACATGCCCAATGAGTATCCCTGACTATGTTATGTGTAATCTCTGCCCTCTGGGCATTTTCAGGGCTGTCAGGTAAAGCTCGTATTGCCTAGCAATGACATGAATGGAATTCTTTTACATTTAAAATGCTTGTCTGCTGATGCATTGTCTCTGTTTTGGGACATTCAGGACACTTTGAAAGAGGTATTTAGCACACTTTATAGACCTACTTTTCAATATTTATTTCTTTGCTTATCCCTGTTTTTTTCTTTGTGTTTTCTGTGGGATTATGATGTCATAGGGTTGTTGTGGGTTACACTAGAATATATATGTGTGTATTATGTATGTGTATATTTTTGCCACTATATTGCCTTGAGAAAGGGAACATGCGAGACCCCCCCAAAAAAATTGTATGTCTTTTATGACACTGTCTTCACAATAAGTAAATGAAACACATTTATTTGGAGTGTTGGTGGCTTCATATCATTGCATCTGGTTGTGGCATGGAACTATTTGTGGTATTCGCTTTGAACACCCATTATTGCAAGGTCGAGTAATGTGTTGAGTGTAGCTGCTATTTGGACTTTATTGAGCTTTAATGCTAATTGCTTCCAAATATTTTTCTAACTTTGGACAGAATGGAGAAGGGCTATAACACTTTTATTGTTGTCTGCGACGCTGGAGAGTTTATAGCAATGATGCGTAATTTCCCCAACTGCTCCATCCATGGTAAAATGCAGACAGCATAAGGATGAAAGAGAAAAGTCATTGGAAATAGGGAAGGTGATGCCTTGTAGTTTATTGATATTAACAATGTAACAGCAAAAAAAAAGAATAATGTTTTGAAGGAGCAATTCTGTTACAGATAGGCATCTGAAACTCTATGCAGATCAATAAATCATTGTGGTTCACCCTTTTCAGTGGCAAGTTACTTTGATCTGTCAGCTTAACACAGCAACTCTACCTTAAAAACTGGTTTATTGTTTTTAGCAACTTTGCTGTAACAAGTTCACCTTACAATAATATTGGGAACTGAAAGTGTTAGGACTCTCTCTGTAAGTAGCAAAGGACAGCGGTAAAACTTAATAAAGGTTCTAAGTCTTCCCCAATAATTCAAAACTAATAAAAAAATTAAAAAAATGTCTGGAATGTCTGGAGTTGAATCTCAAACTATGAGAAATGACAAGAATTTTCACTTGAATGTTTAAAGTGATTGTTAAGTCTTGTTTCTTTTTTTAAAAAAAATAACAAGCATGTTATACTTACCTCCTCTGTGCAGTTGGTTTTGCACAGAGCAGCCTGGATCCTCCTCTTCTCAGGTCCTTCTTCTGTGCTCCTGGCCCCTCCCTGCTACCGAGTGCCCCCATAGCCAGCAGCTTCCTATGGGGGCACCAGAGCTGAGTCAGAGCTCTGTGTATCCGTTCAGACACTGAGCCCCTACCCAGCCCCACCCCTCACTCCCCTGATTGGCTGACAGACTTTAATTGACATTAATGGACATTGCTGGAGAGAAAAGGGGCTCAGGTAATTAATAAGGGGGTGTTTGGGGAGCTGCTACGCACAAAATGTTTTTTAACTTAATGCATAGAATGCATTAAGATAAAAAAAAACTTCTGCCTCTACAACTCTTAATACAACACATTAAGAAATGTGGTACTTTAATTAGTGATCAAATATATAGAGTCTAGCGCTTCAAGCTTTTTTTTTTTCATAGGGGGCAGTTATTATTATACAGGATTTATATAGTGTCAATAGTTTGCACAGCGCTTTACAACACAAGGGCAGACAGTACAGTTACAATACAGTTCTATACAGGAGGAATCAGAGGGCCCTGTTCATTAGAGCTTACAATCTAGAAGGGAGGGTCAAATGATACAAAAGGTAATAACTGTAGGGGATGAGCTGATGGAAGGAATAAAAGTACAGTTGTTAGGTGCGGGCAGGATAGGCTTCTCTGTAGAGAAAAATTTTCAGGGATCGCCTAAAAGTGGATAGAGTTGGAAATAATCAGACAGATTGGGGTAGGGAATTCCAAAGGATTGGAGAGGCTTGAGAGAAGTCCTGGAGGTAAGAATGGCAGGAGGTGACAAGGGAATTAGAGAGCAGGAGGTGTTGGGAGGAACAAAGAGAAAGATTTGGTTAGTATTTTGAGACTAGTTTAGTGATGTAGCTGGGGGCACAGTTGTGGATGGCTTTGTAAGTCATTGTTAGTATTCGAATTTCATTTGTTGGGTAAGTGGCAGCCAAGTGAAAGCCATTGTAACAGAATAACAGCCAAGGAATCAGAATTATTTAAAAGGGTAACTCATCAATAAAAGCTTCTAAACTTACTTGGTACAGGTTTCCTTTAAGGATGGGTCAACAAACCACCAAAAAAATGAACCGTATTTGACTAATTCCCTTATTCAAAGCCCCATCTGTTAGAATGTAAACTTTTGGTCATATTGACATCATGGACATCAGTATCCCCTGCATTGTGTTAAAATACCACTGCACTAGAGATTTTACCATATACAATGATAGAAGGATGGAAGCATCACCATCATGTTGTTGTGGTGTTTGGAAAATATCATCAGACAGCAGGTCATTGTGATCAGTGGATGACATTAGTGATGATAAATTTACATAAAAGGACATTGTTTATATTTTCATTTTGTAATTTTTGCTTATTTTTTTATTACATGTATTTATTTGCATATTCACTTTTATTGGAAATGAGTAATAAATTAGAGATGATTTAGGTGTTCAGTCCAAAAGTAAGTTCTCACTGAACATTTTTTGGTCGGTCGTTCAGCTGAATCTAGGACTACAAACGATGATTTTGACCAAAGTTGCAGCCTACCTTTGATGAAACCAGCTTCCCCAACAGCTCTTATCAGTGTGTTGAGAGTTTAGTGGGGGAATTTAGTGAGGGACAGCTGAAAGTATTTCAGGGATAGAGAGTTGTTTAACCCCTTTGAAACCACGCTATAGCCGAATGACTTTGAGATGGGAGGGCAGAGTTGGGCACCAATCAGCTGTGCTGCAGAGTTTGTGTGCCTATAAGGAACATATTGAAAGGAGGACTGTTCTGTTTTCGCTGTACATTTTTCTGTGTGTAGCTAGACGTGCAGCTAAACCCTCCTATTCTAAATAAGCCAGAATGAGTGTAATCTTGAAGCTTTATTAACAACAATTGAAAAAAACAAAAAACAAATACAGATACATATAATCAGTATATGAAATATACAGAAAATAAAATGGATAAGCTAGACTGTAGATGGTGATAAGTAATCCTCACTAGCGATGCTGCATTTAAGAAATGCATGCAGATGCAAGTTTTAGTCCAGCATGTGCTCTGATAGCTGGTTCCTTCTTTCAGACTCTAAGAGGGAGTCTGAGTTCCCAGGATGCACCTGTTTCTCTTCCTTAGACTGAAAAATGATGGTATGTTTTGATGGTATGTGCACCAGTGCACAAAGCAAGGTCCATAAAGACATGGGTGAGCGAGTTTGGGGTGGAGGAACTTGACTGTCCTGACCCCAACCCAATAGAGCCCCTTTGGAATGAATTAGAGAGGAGACTGCAAGCCAGACCTTCTCATCCAACATCAGTGTCTGACCTCACAAATGCGCTTCTGTAAGAATGGTTAAACATTCCCATAGGCACACTCCTAAACTTTGTGGATATCCTTCCCAGAAGAGTTGAAGCTGTTATAGCTGCAAAGGGTGGGCCAAATCAATATTGAACTCTATGGATTAAGACTAGCAAGCCATTAAAGTTCAGGTGCGTGTAAAGGCAGGCGTCCCAATACAATTGACAATATAGTTAATACATGGACAGAAATACAAATCCTTAGGCAGGTAAAATACCTCTTCTATGTATATTTAATTTCATATTTAGCTGTTCTTCTAGCATTCATTTTTAACATGATTTTTTTAACAATGTAGATGGCCCAGGAAAGCTGTCCACCTTTAGACCCGTGATAACTCTGAATACCCTTGAATAAGCAATATGTGCAAGTAGCTATTGCTGCAATTCTATCACATATAAATAAAGTCTATTGCACTTTGCCTAATGCTAGGTGCTGACAAAGTGGATTCAGAATAAATCATTGAGGTTCTTAATGAGTTTCTTAGTTTAATGTCACTGAGGCAATTCATTT
Source organism: Glandirana rugosa (assembly GCA_018402905.1). Lineage (NCBI taxonomy): Eukaryota > Metazoa > Chordata > Amphibia > Anura > Ranidae > Glandirana > Glandirana rugosa. Next base: position 665,349 of record BLSH010345773.1, on the reverse strand, counting down.
ATAACCGCTGTGCTCTATTACCGTTGTCTGAACAATAGGGTTCTTGATTTCACCTCTCTCCGGGGGCATTTCTTTCAAATCTGTGTTAGCGCAATTATTGCAAACACCTCCAATCCTCATTAACAGCTTTCCACAAAAGCCTAATAAACTGTTAACTTAGAACAGTGGCATGATTACTGCTACTAGCCCCACTCAGGAATTATAATTATCCTGAGTAATAAGTAATGATCACTGTGTCTAAGAAGAATAACTGATTTGCAGGTTGAGCACAGCTGGACCAGTGCTGTGATTGTAAATGTTTCAGGCAATGAAAATGTACAGGGGTCATTTACTCATGGTAACATTTGTGTGTGAGTTAATTAGAGATCATAGGACATATTTTGCTTGGCACTTTGTATACTAATCCAAGCCAATGTTTTACAATCAAACATATGTCCTTCACCCCAGTAGTTCACCTAATATTAAGATTATGCAGGGATGGATTAACAAACACCATAGCAGATTAGGTTGATAGACAATACAGTCAAACAGTAATTGTTTTTTTTAACCACTTGATTATCACCAAAATGGCCAGGGCATTTTTAGCTATTTAGCACTACGCTACTTTAACAGAAATTGCGCGGTCATGCAACACAGTACGCAAATGAAATGTATATTTTTTTTTACACAATACAGCTTTCTTCTGGTGGTATTTGATCACCACTGAACTTTTTATCTTTTATTATATAAACAAAAAGACTGAAAATTGTGAAAAAAAACAATATTTTCTACTCTGTTATTAAACATCCAATAAAAATACATTTTAAAAAATTGAATTTATTCATAAATGTAGGCCAAAATGTATTCTGCTACATGTCTTTGGTAAAAAATGCATAAATAAATCAATAAATCCCAATAATTGTATATTAAAATTGGTCTACAAACTATGGTATATATACTGAAATTTACTCAGCTATACTGGTAACGACGGTGATCAGCAACTTATAGTGGGACTTTGATAGGGTGACAGGACATCTGGCACTAACAGACACAATCTGGGAAGGTCACTAAGGGACACTGACATCACTAGTGATACTAATATAATATATACTGTAGACTGACAATATACTAATGACACTGATTAGGAAGGGGTTAACATCTAGGGCAATCAAGGGGTTAACTGGGTGCCTAACAATGTGAATGTGCTGCTTTTACTTTTACTTTCTGATCTGGTTGTTTTCTCCCTGCTTTTCAGGAAGAAGAAACAGCCAGATTGCTGTTCACAATACACAGATTTCTGTGTTTTTTGAAAACACAGAACTCGGTGTGTGATTGGACATAACCAATCAGCTGGTTTCAGCTAAAATCATTGGCTGAATTCAGCTGCCAAACTCATGCTGTGTCCAATCACAGCATGGGTTGGCAGGGGGTCGCATTCATGCCTACCCCAAACCTGAAAGAAGGCAGATCATGTACATGCACGTGACCTTGCCTGTATCTGTCGTCTGCTCACAGTATATTTAGTGTCAGTGGTCGGCATGTGGTTAAAGCTATTGCACAGGGCTGTGGAAAGTGTGTTTTTTTTCACTACACATTTTTCATGGTTCTGAATGCAGGTGTATTTTTTGGGGCCAATACACCAACTGAATAAAGATCAACTCTGTACGGGTCCACTCTTTTATTTACAAAAGCTCATTAAATGTAAATATCCAGGAGAATGGATATAAAATATTCACCAGGTGGTATAAAACACCTGAACTTGTACATAGGTTTATGCCTTCAATTCCGATACCTGCTGGTGATGTGGAAAAGATGTGGGGTCTCCCCTTCACATCTGGTGGTCTTGCCCGGTCCTACGACCATTTTGGCAAGAAATCCACGCTCTCACGGGTGAACTATCATTCTTTGTCTCTGCAGTTTTCTCCTTCCCGGTATCTTCTGCACTTGAGTGAAATACCTAGGAAAAAATATCGCAACTCCATAGCCATTCCAATGATCAATGTGGCTAAACCCCCATCCCTGAGGGAATGGGCAGCTAAACTTAACCGCATATGTGAACTGGAGGAGTTGATTCATATCTTTAATGACCGAGTAAATGCTTTTGCATCGACCTGGAACACATGGCTTGAATTTACCCACTCCCAGTCCTATCAAGATGTTATGTCCAAACGGAATCATTGAGTTGTCTTAGTTGACTCTAGCACCTCAGGCAGCAAATTGAGCAGACCTAAATCTAATTGCTTACCTAACCACCCTTTCCTCTTCCTCTTTTTTATTTCTTTCTTCTCACTGCCTCTTTCCTTCCCCTTCCTCTCCCCCCCTCCTTCCCCACTTCCTCCATCCCAAGGTTCCCCTCCCCCTCCCCCTTCCCCTCTTTCCCCCACGCCTCAACCTCCCATAGACCCCATGGGACGGGAACTAGAGGCGAGGCACGGGGCGCGAGCCATGCCCCCTCCAAACCCTCCTGGAACACGGGGTCCCAGAACATATGTCAAAAGCTCTGGAGCCCTTTTTGAATTAACTCTGAGGGGTATGCCTACGCATCTAGCTCTCCCCTCCCCCCTCCTGTGACCACTTTGGTGGTCAAGAATACCTAGTGTTATTTTCAACTCCTGTCTGTTTCTTGAGTAACATGGCCAAATATGCTTTGTCATATCATTATCTGTTTAATTCTGGTATATAAACATTGCTGAAATATTAAATGTGTACGGGGTACAGAGCACTTTTTATGATGGTTCTTGCTGCCAGCTTCTGCCAGGAAGATCCTGCATACCAGTTGCTGCTTTTTTAATGCAACCATTGCATGAGCCGTAAATGTGGTACACTATACAAACTCCAGATCTAAGAAATACTGCACAATGGTACACTTGTGATCCTGAATTGATACAACAGCTAATATCTTCTACCTTCAGGTTGGCCAGCATGCAATACATAATAAAGTTCAATGGGTTAATATACATTGGTGAACGACTTGTCTGTGTGCTTCAGCTAAACTACAAGCCAAGAGCTCTCCTATCTTAGATGTGCCTCCCTTTTTCAATTTCTAAATTTTTGGTATGCAAAATAAAAGATCAGCTTTATTGAAAACAAAGGACTCATATTTCAGAAAAAGAAATAACTAATTTATTCAGGTAGTAATAGCAATTTAGCAAATACATTTGGTTGAAAGAAATGCATATAAAGATTGGTAGATTTGTAATAATTGCTATAAAAGCAATTAGAATTTTTCTTAATTGCAATTGGCTTCAAGATGGATTTTAGATAAAGTCTATGTAATCTTTAAGTCATTGGGTCATGGCACATAGTTGTGGCTCTGGTCAGATCTATATCTTAGGCATAGCTACAGTATCTCACAAAAGTGAGTACACCCCTAAGTGAAAATGTCCAAATTGGGCGCAATTGACCATTTTCCCTCTCCAGTGTCATATGACTCATTAGTGTTACAAGGTCTCAGGTGTGAATGGGGAGCAGGTGTGTTAAATTTTGTATCATCATTCTCACTCTCTCATACTGGTCACTGGAAGTTCAACATGGCACCTCAAGAACTCTCTGAGGATCTGAAAAAAAGAATTGTTGCTTTACATAAAGATGGCCTAGGTTATAAAAAGATTGCCAAGACCCTGAAACTGACCTGCAGCATGGTGGCCAAGACCATACAGCAGTTTAACAGGACAGGTTCCACTCAGAACAGACCTCGCTGTGGTTGACCAAAGAGGTTGAGTGCACGTGCCCAGCGTCATATCCAGACGTTGTCTTTGGGAAATAGACGTATGAGTGCTGCCAGCATTGCTGCAGAGGTTGAAGGGGTTGGTTGTCAGCCTGTCAGTGCTCAGACCATATGCTGCACACTACATCAAATTGGTCTGCATGGCTGTCATCCCAGAAGGAAGCCTCTTCTAAAGATAATGCGCAAGAAAGGGTGTACTCACTTTTGTTGAATGGCTGTGTGTTGAGTTATTTTGAGGGGACATAAAATTTAAACTGTTATACAAGCTGTACACTCACTACTTTACATTGTAGCAAAGTGTAATTTCTTCAGTGTTGTCACATGAAAAGATATAATAAAATATTTACAAAAATGTGAGGGGTGTACTCGCTTTTGTGAGATGCTGTATATATTAAATGCATTAAAAATCTGCATCCTTTAACCCAACCCAAGAACATGACAAAGACTAAATCATACCCTTACAATGATGGAATACCAACAGACGATCTTGCACTGAAATAAATGCACATTGTGTACTTACAGAAGAACTCCAGAGAAAATACAATAAAATGTAAGGGGAAATCTATGCAATGTGAAAGTTTTATTTAGGTCAAACTTATCAATGCTAAAATGCTTTAGAAAATTACCTCTCTCTACTGCACTCCCACTAGCCTCATACTTCTGGTCCCTGCATTATGCAGTGTCTATATTAGTGCAGCCTGCCTTATATAAGAGTTTCTGGACTACCCAGCATGTTGCAGCACAGAGCACCATATCTCAAAATGCAATTGAGCCCAGATTAATGTACACAAACAGGGCTGAACAATATGGCATCTAGAAAAATGCTCAGCAAGATCGTGTAACTGGGCCTTACAAGGGTCCCAATTTGCTCATACCCTGTATGTGTCATTTACTGTACTTCTCATCTTGGCACATGCTTGTTGCATCAACATCTAACACAACTAATATGGCTCTAGCCACACTGTTAGGCAACAACTGTATATCTAAATATGTTGAAGGACAATTTTATGGGTCAGTTGGTGAATGCACCAACAAGAGATAAAGTATTACTAGACCTACTGATTACAAACAACACAGACCTGATTGTGGATGTGGAAATACGGGGAATCTTAGGAATCACAAGGCAATTGCATTCAAGATAAATCACTAGAAAAGGAAACGCAAGGGTAATACAAGTACACTGAATTTAAAAAGAGTTAACTTCCCTAAACTGCTCTCTATGCTACATGATATTAAATGTGATAAAACCCTAGGAACAAGGAACACTGAGGAAAATTGGGAGTACTTTAAGAGCATATTAAACAAAGATATTATACCGTGAATTTCAATGAGTAATAAATATAAAAGAGCCAATATAAAATAGCCAGGTGGCTAAACTATAATGTAAAAATGCATATAAAAGAGAAAAAAGGCCTTCAAAAAATATAAGGCTGAAGGGTCATTGTCGGCATTCCTACACTACAAAGAATGCAATAAGAAGTGTAAGAGCACAATCAGGGCAGCTAAAACAGACCACGAAAGGCACATAGCAGAAGAGTAAAAAATAAAATCACAAGAAATTTTATAAATATATTAACAGCAAGAAAGTGAGGCCAGGACATATTGGCCCCATAAGAGATGATGAAGGGAATTTGGTTACAAAAGACAATGGATTTAAATGCATGCTTCTCCTCAGTTTTCACAAAGCAAAAGGGGGGGTATAGTAACCAAGACTATAATGTTAATAACGCACCATAGAATGTACCCTTGTGGCTAACAGAAGACAATGTCAGAAATAGACTTGAAAGACTTAACATAAACAAATCACCAGGACCAGATGGCTTACACCAGAGAGACATTAAGTCAGGTGATAGCTAGACTGTTGTTTCTCATTTTTATGGACAGTGTACTGACTGGAATGGGTGCCAGCTGATTGGAGAAAAGTCAACGTGGTACCAATATTTAAAAAAGGGCCAAGATACAGTGTCTCACTAAAGTGAGTACACCCCTCTCATTTTTGTAAATATTTTATTATATCTTTTCATGTGACAACACTGAAGAAATGAAAATTTACTACAATGTAAAGTAGTGAGTGTACAGCTTGTATAACAGTGTAATTTGCTCTCCCCCTTAAAACACAGCCATTAATGTCTAAACCGCTGTCAACAAAAGTGAGTATACCCCTAAGTGAAAATGTTCAAATTGGGCCCAATTAGCCATTTTCCCATCCCTGGTGTTATGTAACTCGTTAGTGTTACAAGGTCTCAGGTGTGAATGGGGAGCAGGTGTGTTAAATTTGGTGTTATCGCCCTCACTCTCTCATACTGGTCATTGGCAGTTCAACATGGCACCTCACGGCAAAGAAATCTCTGATGATCTGAAAATATAATTGTTGCTCTACATAAAGATGGCCTAGGCTATAAGAGGATTGCCAAGACCCTGAAACTGACCTGCAGCAGGGTCCATTCAGAACAGGCATCACCATGGTTGACCAAAGAAGTTGAGTGCACATGCTCAGAGTCATGTGCAGAGATTGTCTTTGGGAAATAAACGTATGAGTGCTGCCAGCATTGCTGCAGAGGTTGAAGGGGTGGGGGAGTCAGCCTGTCAGTGCTCAGACCATACGCCACACACTGCATCAAATTGGTCTGAAAGACTGTCATCCCTGAAGGAAACCTCTTCTAAAGATGATGCACAAGAAAGCCTGCAAACAGTTTGCTAAAGACAAGCAGACTAAGGACGTGGATTACTGGAACCATATTGTGTGGTCTGGTGAGACCAAGATATACTTATTTGTCCCAGATGGTGTCAAGCGTGTGTGGCGGCAACCAGGTGAGGAGTACAAGGACAAGTGTGTCTTGCCTACAGTCAAGCATGGGAGTGGGAGTGTCATGGTCTGGGGTTGCATGAGTGCTTCCGGCACTGGGGAGCTAGAGTTCATTGAGGGAACCATGAATGCCAACATGTACTGTGACATACTGAAGCAGAGCATGATCCCCTCCCTTTGGAGACTGGGCTGTAGGGCAGTATTCCAACATGATAATGACCCAAACACAAGGTCCAAGATGACCACTTTCTTGTTAAAGAAGCTGAGGGTAAAGTTGATGGACTGGCCAAGAATGTCTCCAGACCTAGACCCTATTGAGCATCTGCAGGGCATCCTCAAACATAAGGTGGAGGAGCGCAAGGTTTCTAACATCCACCAGCTCTATGAAGTCGTCATGAAGTATTGGAAGAGGACTTCAGTGGCAACCTGTGAAGCTCTGGTGAACTCCATGCCCAAGAGGGTTAAGGCAGTGCTGGAAAATAATGGTGGCCACACAAAATGTTGACACTTTGGTCCCAATTTGGACATTTTCACTTAGGGGTGTACTCACTTTTGTTGCCAGTGGTTTAGACATTAATGGCTGTGTGTTGAGTTATTTTGAGGGGACAGCAATTTTACACTGTTATACAAGCTGTACACTCACTACTTTACATTGTAGCAAAGTGTAATTTCTTCAGTGTTGTCACATGAAAACATATAATAAAATATTTTGAAGCATGTGAGGGGTGTACTCACTTGTGTGAGATACTGTATATTCCTGAAAACTACAGGCCAGTCAGTCTAACATTAGTCTGTATCATTAGTAGTAATCAGCATGAATTCATGAAGGATTGTTCTTGTCAGACCAATATATCATCATTCTATGAGGAAGTGAGCTGCCATCAAGATAAAGGAAGGCCTGTAGATGTGGTATATCTGGATTTTGCAAAGGCATATGACACAGTTCTCCATAAACGTTTAATTTATAAACTGAGGTCTATCAGCATAGACCATAAGATATGTAACTGGATAGAAAACTGGTTACATGGGCGTGTCCAAGGGGTGGTGATAAATAATGAGCACTCAGAATGGGCTGGGTGGTAAGTGGGGCCCCCCAAGCATCTGTTCTGGGACCAATTCTGTTTAATTTATTAATAAGTAATATAGAGGTTGGCAGGAGTGTTGCTAGGCCCACAAAAGATCCGGGGCTAGAGCCCATAGCAGCGAAGTAAAGAAAGTCATATGCTAGGGTGGGCATACACATGTATATGATATACGTGTGTGTGTGTGTGTGTATATATATATATATATATATATATATATATATATATATATATATTATTGTTACATATCTGAGTGTGGATTCCCCCTTACATCAGGGTCCCCAGAGATGCCCCCCCACTTACATCAGGGTTCCCAGAGCTCCCCTCATTACATCAGGGTCCCCAGAGAGCCCCTTCCTTACATCAGGGTCCCCAGAAAGCCTCCTTACTTCCATCAGGGTCCCCAGAGAGCCCCCCCTTACATCAGGGTCCCCAGAGAGCTCCCCTTACATCAAGCTCCCCAGAGAGCCCCAGGGCTCCAGAATTTGGCTACATAAAGAATGCAGGACTCAGCTGTGCCCATCAATGCAGCCTCACCATTGCTTAGCAATGCAGCCTCACTGTGCCTATGAATGCAGCCTCACTGCCCATGAATGCAGCCTCACTGTGCCCATGAAATTCAGCTTTACGTTGCCCATGAATGCAGCCTCACTGTGCCCATGAATGCAGCCTCACTGTCCATGAATGACCCTTCACTGTTCCCATGAATGCAGCTTCAATGTGCCCATGAATGCAGCCTCACTGCCCATAAATGCAGCCTCACTGTGCCCATGAATGCAGCCTCACTGTCCATGAATGCAGCTTCACTGTGCCCATGAATGCAGCCTCATTGTGCCCATGAATACAGCCTCACTGCCCATGAATGCAACCTCACTGCCCATGAATGCAGCCTTACTGTGCCCATGAATGCAGCCTCACTGTGCCTATGAATGCAGCCTCACTGTGCCCATCAATACAGACTCACCATTGCCTGGATGACACACACAGCGGGCATATCTTGCTGTGTGTCACGGAGCTGTGTCTGTGTTCGGCGGCGCTGTAACAAAGTCCCGTCTCCTAGACTGACTAGTGTGATAGGCGGAATACTGATTCAATGTAATTAGAATGGACGTTACTCACTAGGAGGAGAACCACTGGGAAAATTCAGGATGGAAAAAGATCTGGGGGTCCTAGTAGATGGCAGGCTCGGCAATGGCATGCAATGCCAAGCTGCTGCAAGCAAAGCTAGAGTAATATTAGCATGCATTAAAAAGGGGGTGCTCTCAATGGATAAAACAATAATTCTCAGACTTCCGGTTCCGGCGCTGCTCGATGAGGAGCTAGGAGAAATCAGCTCCGTCTCCCTGCCAGCAATTCAGCCCCTAAATCGGAGCAATCCCGATCACTCACCCCAGCGCCACCCTCCCGAGGTCTCAGGGCACCTGATGGACAAGTTTGTGGAGCGGACCGGCATCAGGACACACGCTGCTCAGCCAGCGGGAGGAGGTGAGGGAACACACACAGAGACAGACATGGCGGCCGCGGCTCAGCAGCAGCAGCAGATGTCACAGACCTATGCAGACAAGCTGAGGGCCTCTCCCACCCACCATACTGTTGAAAGCACTAGCACTCCCCCTCCACAAAGACTGCCAGGACCCCCAGCAATTGAACCATCATCCCCTGTGGAAATCGCACAGGCAGTAATGTCCCTCATGCAACCGGTCATTACTGATGCTGTTAATAATGCAGTGCAGAAAGGGCTGGAACAGTTGCATAAAGAGCTCCAGTCACAGGCCTCCAGAATAGAGCAGACAGAAGACAGACTCTCAAATGTTGAGGACGACACAACAGCGCTGATCGCTGCAGTCGCCAAACTGACCACCACTCAGAAGGAGCTTCAGGACAAGGTCATAGATTTGGAAAACAGAGCCAGGAGGAACAACTTGCATATCATAGGCCTCCCAGAATCCTACCCCGCACATGCCCTGCCTAAGATATGTGCACTCGCCATACCGGAACTTTTGGGCATCCGAGCACCGTGTACAGTGGAACGGGCGCATAGATTGGGACAGGCTTCCGAGACCCGCTCCAAGCCTAGGGCAGTCATTGTCCGCTACCTGAACTATGCTGACAAACAATCCATACTACAAATATTCAGGAAAACGCGCTCCTTAACATTTGTGGGTCACGGCCTTTTGATTTTCGCTGATTATTCTTCAGAGGTTATGCACAAACGGAAAGCATTCTCCCCCATCTGCTCCACTCTACACCAGCTCAACGTTAAGTTCAGCCTGGCGTACCCAGCCACACTCTTTGTCCATTCACCCCAAGGAGAAAAACTCTCCTTCACCTCTCCTCAAGAGGCGGAAACCTACGTGAACGGATCCCTCCAGTCAGACATGGACCAGACCCCGCCAACAGAAGCATGCACTCAAGCCTCCCCTGCAAAATCTTCCCTCCGCTCCAACAAGCAGGGCAGCCCAGTGAAACCCCCACTCAAGAGGGTACGTTTTGGTCTTCAAGAACCCCCCCCAGTGCAGGACTAAAGAAGCTGGCCCTGACCCTGACAACAAGACTGTCAATCACTTTAATCCTTCAGACGTCTTTCTTCTGATCTAAGTTGTCCATAGCTCTTTGGACTTCAACTGAAACCACAGGCCATGACCGAATGATCGTCAGACTGCATCAGCAATTCCCAGGGCACCCCGGAAGGGGACCCGGGCAGTAAGTGCCGCATCCTATCTTAGTGGTCTGAAATAGGCTACGAAGTCATGGTAATATGCTAACATGTTTGTATTTAAGGCTTCTTCGTTCTCAACAGAGACTTTCTTGTTCATTATTATTGCTATTTATGTGTTTAACAGGGGTCCCTTCCATGCAGGATTGGGTGGGATGGAATCCGTTCCCGGGCCTTTATTACCCGTGGATGGACTCCATGAAACCCAGATCATGCCTCTATAACCTCTAGGGGTAACTGCCGCCTTCAGCGGACTTATTCACATCTACCTTAGATCCTCCTATCCAGCATGGTCCTGCTCACACCCCTAAACTTCCAGGCAATCCTCCCCTCTGACCTCATTCTACCCCACCCCCCCCTTCCCCTTTACCCCCCCTCTTCCCTACATCCATATTTCCCCCCCTACACCTTCCTTCATTACCACGTTTTTCTCCCTTCGGGCCCTCCACCATCTTAAAACGCATTGGCAGGGACGGACTGTGGGTGGTATGGTGTTCCTCCTCATGCGGGAAGAAGTGAAGTCCCTAAAATGTTCTAGTTATGGCACTATCTATATATGCTATCATCTTTTGGTTAATCTCCTTTTTTGTCTCAATCAATTAACCAGGAATTGGTGTTTACTCCCCGATTTCGGGAGATGTGATCTCAGGATGTCTCTGCTGTGGCTCTTATACTTAACTTCCCCTACACTTTACTCATCATCACTTTACTCATCATGGACCCCTCTAAGTCCGGGAGTAACTTAACATTAATTACATGGAACCCCCCAAAAACGTATGCAGATCCTTAGACATCTCAAAAGGCTCAAAGCAGATGTAGCCCTACTCCAGGAAACACATCTTGGAGCAGATGACATTCCGAGACTGCGCAAGCTCTGGGTAGGTGATGTGGTGGGGTCCCCGGCGAATGGGAAAAAAGCTGGGGTAGCCATTCTCTTCAACAAGAAACTCCCCTACTCTATCAGACACACAGAGCATGACTCTGTAGGTCGCAGAGTCACCGTACACCTCACCCTAGCTAACAAGCAGCTTGCCATTTCAAATATTTACGCTGACAATTCCCCGTCACACCAATTCTTCCAAGATCTGACCTCCTGGATCATTCAAATCCCAGAATCCATGCACATTCTGGGGGGCGATTTTAACTCTACTATGAATCCCCTAGAAGACAGGTCTACAAACCCAAAAAACGCCCCCCCATCCAAGAACGACAAACTC
>BLSH010345773.1:636426-651457 GCA_018402905.1 Glandirana rugosa | reverse complement strand
ATGTCCCACCCAGAGATCCATTCCGTGGTCCCCGTCGACGGGACAAAGCCTAGGAGACCCCCCACTTTGTATCCGTTTATTCGAGACACCCGGTCGAATTTAACTCAGAGAGAGGTATAAAGACTGCAGTGATCTCTCGTGTGGAAAAACATTGGGTCATTCTAAACACACCCACGTACACGTAACGGTTCTTGACAGAGGGTCCCAAACTTAACAACTCTACGTATAAACAGTTCAACCACAACCCTATTCACAGATATTTAAACCCTCTACCTTATGGGCGGGACACTATGATTTAAAAGCTACTACGTCAGAAATATGGAGAGAGACTCAATTTAAGCTGGCCCACAGAGCTTATTTGCCTATGTTTCACCCCCCAGAGGATCCGAAACAGGGCAGCTGCCCCTGGTGCCTTACCTAGAGACCCACCCTGTATCACCGACTCTGGCTGTGCCCTTCCATATCCGGCTTTTGGGACAAAACCCTGGCACTCATTTTCAGTGTCAGCAATGAAAACATTCCAAAAGACCCTATTATATGCCTCTTCAGCGGTAACCCTCAAATGGTCCCAACACCTCAAGTGACATCGTCATGGTCCGATTGGGCGCATTTGTGCCTCTTAGCGGCAAGACGAGCTATTATGCAGTCCTGGATCCAGCGCTCTCCTCCGGGGTTGGATCTAGTCAATAATATCCTCACATCCCTGCTCTATCTAGAAAAACAGGACACCATAAATACGAACTTAAACTGTGTCAAGAAATTCTTTAGGCGTTGGAGGAAATTTATTGAATACTCTCACAATCCTGAAGAGATAAATGCCTTCATGCATCCCTTCCGTCTTTCAGAATGGTACTTAAAAGCTGATCTGTCCAATTCTCTAGGAAGACTCAAAATCCGAGATCTAAACCCCAGCAAAGGTACCAGCCTAACCACTCCCTTGACGTTCATCTCCCCCAACCTTTCCTGAGACACCTTCCACTTTATAATCCAAGCCACAAGCAACAAACATCGAGATATCCTCCCCTACAAGTCCTGAAGGACTTAGCTATTTATAATAGCACCATCCCACAATAGTAGTACTGTGTTCTGCATTTCTCCACACTTATGATTGAATCAACAGATGTGCCATTGATTCAATCATTGTAATGTTATTGCTGTATTTTGAAAGTCTGTATGATTGTTATCGATATTTGACTTCAAGATTATCTGCATATCTCTTGATGTATACCTTGGAAAATGTTCAATAAAGCATGTTTAAAAAAAAAAAAAAAAACAATAATTCTCCCACTCTACAAGACTCTGATTTGGCTGCATCTTGAGTATCTCATCCAGTTCTGGTCACCAGTCCTCAGGGAGGATGTGCTGGAACTGGAGAATACCAGAGAAGGGCAACAAAGCTAATAAATAGACTGGAGGACCTCAGTAATAGGGAAAGACTACAAGCATTAAATGTATTCTCTCTGAAGAAGAGACGCTTGAGAGGAGATATGATAGTGATATACACATATCTTACTGGTAAATCTAGCATAGGGAAAAAACGTTTCAATGGGAGGGAGGATGTGGAACTCGCTTCAACAAGCAGTGGTATCAGCATAGAGTTTCGATAGTTTAAAAAAACTTTAAAAGGGCATCTTAACAATCACAACATACAGGGATATGGTAGTTAATATTCACATAAACTCACACCACAGGTTAAACTGGACTGGTGTCTTTATTCAGCCTTACCAACTATGTAACTACTAAGCACATACATTAACCTCTTGCAGACCAGCTACCGTCATTATAGTGTGGCAGGCCGGCTCTCCTACACAAACCGTCGTAGCTGTACGGTGGCTCATGCCGCAGAAGCGTGCTCACGTGTCCGGCAGACTCGATGTCCACCGGCGATGCCCGATCGCAGTGTACAGAGGCAGAATAGGGATCTGCCTATGTAAACAAGGCAGATCCCCGTTCTGCCAAATGACATGGCAGAGTGCTTCTGTTCCCAGTGATCGGGAACAGCGATCTCTGTCATGTCCCAGTGAACCAATCCCCCCTACAGTTACAACACACCCAGGGAACACACTTAACCCCTTGATCACCCCCTAATGTTAACCCCTTCCCTGCCAGTGTCATGTTTACATGGATCAATGCATTTGTATTGCACTGATTAATGTAATAATATCACTGGTCCCCAAAAAATGTGTCATTTGGGGTCAGATTCATCGCAGATCACCGCCATTACCAGTAAAAAGAATTTAAAAAAATAAAGTCCCTAAGTCTATCCCATAGTTTGTAGACACAATGACTTTTGCGCAAACCAATCAATATTCACCTATTGTGATTTTTTTTACCAAAAACATTTAGAAGAGTATATATCAGCCTAAACTGATGAATAAATTCATGTTTTATATATATTTTTTTGAATATGTATTATAGCAGAAAGTAAAAAAAAAATGTTTGTTTTTTCAAAATTGTCGGTCTTTTTTTGTGTATAGCGCAAAAAATACAGAGGTGATCAAATACCACCAAAAGAAAGCTTTATTTGTGGGGAAAAAAAGGACTTAAATTTTGTTTGGGTACAATGTTGCACGACCATGCAATTGTCAGTTAAAACGATTCAGTGCCGTTTCACAAAAAAAGGCCTGGTCAGGAAGTGGCTAAATCCTTCCTGGGCTGAAGTGGAAGACATCATCACGTGTTTAGTATAGTGTGCCTGATCTACAAAAGGGAAATGAACAAAAGCAGGAATAAATCACTGTGATATGATTTTACAGATACATTCATCTCCTACATGTAAAAACCATCTGTTTTTCTAGAAAATTACTTAGAACCCCAAACCCTAGATGACATAGTCGGTTTTGATATTTTTTATGTCACACGGTATTTGCACTGTGGTTTTTTTTAATGCTTTTTTTTTTTTTTGCAAAAATACACTTTAATGAATTTTAATGCACTAAACACAATATAATATCCATTTTTTTTGTAAAATATAAAAAATGATGTCATGTGAAACAAATAGGTATACTTAACATGTCACACTTTAAAATTGCGTCGACTGTCTCAGGTTGAAGTTTGTGCCATGATTGTATGTGCAGTCCTTTTAGGTAAAACATTCCCAAATTAGTTTTTGCAGGCTGATTTTTGCACCCTCCTTTGTATGGGTGCAGATACCAATGTATCACCTTTGTTTCTGGTTTATTTTGCTATGTATGCATGTCCATTATACCTTTGTCATGCAGTTTTTTTTTCTACATGAGATACACATGCAAATGCCTAAAAGTGGTTAGATATACATATAAACATTAGAGAAAATCATATTTCTATTTTAGACATGTCACCACTTAGCTGATGTTAATTCAGAAACTGGCATGTGCACTGCACAGCAAAACACTATATCAGGATTGCCGACCATCAGTACATGTACTAACAGTTTGTAAAAATCTGTGATTTTTACAGCTGTCTGTAAATATCAGGGGCTGATAATCTGGCATGCTGTATTGACTTTCTAAGTATAAACCAGGGAAATTGCTTGTTATGGGTATTGTCAGTGTTTCCATATTGTGTTTATACTGTTTAAATATGGATTGTCTTAGTTTTTAATAGGAGTTCTGTCATTTTTCAGGTTGCCAGTAAAAAATATGCTCAGCCAGTAAATTTTCCATGTTTTGTCAATAAAAAATGCTGCAGAGGTTGGCAACACTGCACTGTATGTACATTATAGCTGTTAAACTTTGCAATGATACAAACTGGTTGGCAAAGCTGCACATTGGGTTTAGGGCTTGTTCACACCACTATCATTGGGCTGCATTGCTCAACCCAGTCATAATGAAAGATGGCTGAAAAATTTGTTCATTTTCGTTTGTTTAATTTTTTCGGAAATTCTGAAAATAAAAAAATTCCAAAATGTATTTGCGGTAATTCAACAATTTCAGTAATTTGGCAACTGCAGTAATTTGTGGTAATTCGGCAATTGCGGTAATTCGTAAATTCATAAATTTGCAGTAATTCGGCAATTGCGGTAATTCGGAAATTCTGCAATCGGAACAGCCGGAAATTCGGAAATCTGGAAATCCGAAAATTCGAAAATAAGAAAGAACATTTGAAATAATAACTAACTAATAAATAGCTATTACATTATAGGTATTGGAATTTCCTTGAAAATATGTCTATGAGTGATAAATTTCATATTTAAGTTCACTAACAGCCAAATTTTCAAGGAAATTCTAATACCTATAATTTAATAGTTATTTGTTATTATTTCAAATGTTCTTTCTTATTTCCGAATTTCGAAAGAACATTTAAAATAATAAAAAATAACTATTAAATTATAGGTATTGGAATTTCCTTGAAAATTTGGCTGTTAGTGAACTTAAATATGAAACTTATCACAAACAGCCATATTTTCAAGAAAATTGCAATACCTATGATTTAATAGTTATTTATTAGTTAGCTATTATTTTGAATGTTCTTTCTTGTTTTCAAATTTTTGGATTTCCGAATCTCCAAATTTTAGAATTTCGAATTTCCGGCTGTTCCGATTGCCGAATTTCCACGAATTTCCGAATTACCGCAATTGCCAAATTACCACAAATTACCGCAATTGCCAAATTACAGCAAATTTCTGAATTTTCGAATCGGAAAAACTAAAATTCAGGAAAATTCGGAAATTCTAAATCCGGAATTCATCCAAATTGCCGAATTTTGCAAAATTTGGTAAAAACTAAATTCGGAACTAAACGAATTGCACAAGCCTAAAAGGTGATATTCATTTTATTGTTTTAATGGTGCCAATGTAAACTAATGCCCTATGTTCGTGTGCACTGAAAAAAAAAGGACAGGTTGCATTTTTTTCACAGCTCTTTTTAATCTGCTAAAAAAAAAAACTCAGTGCAGCACAAAGTAATGCATTATAAAGCTGTATGCCATCTTGTGTGCATTGTGTGCAAGTTAACACATGCGCTAAGGTGTGAACAACACCTAAGTAAATCAGGCCTATTAAATAAGAGAATGCCTTTTTGACAACATGATTTGTTTCTTGTTCTTTTTTTTTTTTTGTATATAATCTTTATTTTTCCTTAATCAGTATACAGTACATACAGGAAAAAACATAAAAAATACAAAACCCCACCCAAGATACACACTTTAGCCTAGATCACAAAGCATAAAACTATTAAACAATAATAGAATACACCCAAAAAGAAAAAACAAAATGAGAAAAAATAAAAGGATAATGGAGGGGAGGTGGGATGGAATCTACATTTTCAACACAATAGAATTAAAATTTCCAAACAAAATAAAAGAAAAAGCAGAGAATACCCCCATCACGGGATGCATGCTTATTTACTGTACCTTTCACTCTATTTATATAACAGACCCAGGGTTTCCACTTATACTGAAACTTTTACAGTTGCTTGCTATAGATCTGCACCCATTTCTCAGCTTCCATAATTTTGTTGACTTGTTTTACCCAGTGTTCTAAGTACAAGGCGTCTCTGACTTTTCTCCAAAATATCGGGATTAGTCCTTTAGCAGCATCTAACAGATGGGGGACTATACTCTTCTTATACACCCTGATAGAGCTGAAAGTACCATAAGAAAGGCACTGTGCTGAATTAAAAGAGCAGTCATTTTAGATATTAAATTCCTGATCTCAGCCCAAAAAGACCTAAATTTGGTACAATCCCACCATATATAAGCAAGATTCCTGTAAACTTAAACCCTGCCAACACCTGTCTGAGACTGAAGCAACCGCCATCATCTTCAGGACCCTATACCACCTTTACACACGTTTACAATTAGTTTCTTGCATTCAGGGGAGGGCTGGGCCAGGGGGCATGGTGGCAATTGCCCCCCAGGCCACCCTAACTTACATTCAAAATGGCCGACGGCCGCTGCCCGCTCACACTTTTTTTCTTCTTGTGGAGGAAGGAAGCAGGGGCCAGGGGTGCAGCCACCAACTAACTGCAGGCAAAGGGGGGGGCACCCAGGGCCGGCTGTGCTGATGGGCACTGAAGAGCCTGCATTGATGGGCACTGATCAGGTTGCATTTGATAGGCACTGGCGAGGCTGAATTGATGGGCACTGGTGTGGCTGCATTGATGGGCACTGGTGAGGCTGCATTGATGGGCACTGATGAGGCTAAGCTGATAAGCACTGAAGAGCCTGCATTGATGGGCACTGATAAGGTTGCATTTGATAGGCACTGGTGAGGCTGCATTGATGGGCACTGGTGCGGCTGCATTGATGGGCACTGGTGAGGCTGCATCAATGGGCACTGATGAGGCTGCATTGGTGGGCATTGATGAGCTGCATTGATGCATTATTTTTGTTAAACCTCCTTTGTTGCTACTGACATTAAATTATGTTACCACATTGTATGATATTTGTCTTGCTTCATAACATCAATATCTGTTCTAAAACCAGGTGGGCATAGATGGTGAGCTGATTCGGTGGTTCAATGGGCCACTTGACTGGACTTGCCCCCCAGGCCTAAGGCTGCCAGCCCTCCCCTGCTTGCATTTTGCTACAAACAGAGGAGGCATGTGCCAATCTTAAGATATTACTTCTCTGTAAGACTTCTTATTCTTATTATGTGGTTTTACACACAATCTACTCCTTTAATCCCTGGTTATGTTCTATAAACAGTATGTTTATGGGTTTATTTAGGAGCGGATTGTATACAATTGTTAATCTGCTCTTACCAATGTAACTATGGGATACTGCTCTGTGCTTGTTGCCATTGGGTCTACATTGCCTCATTCAATAAGCCATCTATTCTTGTAATGCCATGAATGTGTTGTTTCCTTCTTACAAGATAAATGATATGATGTCAGTAGCCTCATAATAGCTGTCATTTAAATGTCGAGCCATAGCTGTTTTGTTTGTTGGTCATTTGACCCTGTAAATTGGAGCACTCAAGGAAAATAACACCTAAAACAAACCGTTCTATCTAAATAGCATGGTCTATAAGCACATAAATGTGGATTATACAAAGGACATAGCATCTAAAGCAAATATTATAGCGTATAAGCTGAAAATTCAGACTTACGCTCAAAACTGCAATTCATTTTTTTCTTTTTTACAACCATTGGTTTATTGCCTTTTTATTGGACTTTTCAGTCTGTCTATCTTTGGAGCAATAAAGTTTAGTCTAGGCATTCCCTAAATTTATTATTAACTGGATTTCTGACAGGTCAACAGGTATTTTTTGTAAATAAAACTGGTTGCACTCTCTAAACTCTAGTATAGTAAAAACTTTATTGTACCAGTATAAAATTAAAGTGATTGTAAAGGCACAATTTTTCTTTTATTAAAATAATAAACATGTTATTCTTGCCTACTTGTGCAATGGTTTCGCACAGAGCAGCCCCAATCCTCTTCTTCTTGGGTCACCTGCTGGAGCTCCTCCCCTCTACCTAAGGCCCCCATAGCAAACGTTTTGCAAGCAGGTTAATATAGCCAGTTAGATGTTGTCATAGCCTAGAGGGTAAGAGTTAATGTCTTTACTCGCTCTATGGTCTTTTTGACTGGTTCTTCTCTGAGTCAGATCCACTAATCTTGTGATATATAAATATGGGGCAGTGGTCTTGTAAGGGGGTAGCCCCCAAGAAGCCCCCAGAGAGCCAGAAGGTGTGGTGTCCAAAGCCCCTGGAGGGGAGGCTCTGATAGAGCTCTCTCATAAGTGTGGAGAGACAGTAGAGAGGGTCAGGGCCTGCATGGGAATAAAATGGATAACAATACCTGCAAGGAGCATCAGGATGTCTCTCATCACTGCCTGGAGGTAAAGTCATTGGATACTGGGGTTCACCCCAAAGACACCAGCCAAGGAGGAATGCCTTTGATGGACTCTGTGTTACACGATCACTACCTTTACATGTATGCTGGGGCAGCACACAGCCTGTAGTTACAGTTAGGGAAATAGGGAAAATTATGTCATTTAATGTTGGACTTCTGTAATTGCCTTTGCACTTTTCTAAGTAAAGCATTTGAAATGTTGTCCCTGCCTGGTCTGCAGCTACTGAAAGGAGTGAAATGCAAGTAGCCAGCACACATAGTCTACAGAGTGGGTCTTAAGCACATTGGGTTATGAAGACATTGGTGTGGAGTGGAATAGTGTGAAGATACAAGTGTTTACCGAGGATAACTGTTGTTTTAAAGCAGCCTTTTGATAGTGTGTACCTGTTATAGATTTAACGCCTCTAGCAGCGAGGGAGATGTTGTCCGAACTCCTTTCACCTGCGGTCTGTCTCCCACGGCAACAGGAGCAGATTTGCAATGCAGAGGTTCCCATCCTGTATAGAGGTACAGAAGATCAAGAGTTAAATTAGGTTCATGTGTAGAGCCCATGCAGGGTGCACAATGGGGCCCACTCTGCTACTGGGGAATGGTAGTGTAAAACGCTGGACAGGTGGATGTGGGCAATGGTCAGCATATCCCTCTTACATGCAGATTACAGAAAAGGTGTACACTGTCTCTGGGACCCACAAGTTAATTGGAGCGCAGTTGCAGTGCAAGTGTACATAGTGTACCTTCATAAAGAGTAGAGACCCACCTTAAGGTTGAGTATTCCCCCACAGGAGCCTCAGCCTTGTCCCAGGGCATTGATGAAATTGACACAAAGCAAAGGTACCCCATCTGTAGTAAAGTGACCCTATACAAGGTATCTTGCATAGCCCAGAAGAATCCACCCCGGGGTAGGCCTCTCATGTGGCCCTTACTTAGAGCCCAACAAGGGAAACATGAAGGATGTGAGAATGGGAGCTACTACCCTACCCCCTACATGCATTAAGGTAAAAAAACCTTCTGCCTTTACAACCACTTTAAGCTTAACTTGCACCTCCTCCTTTAAGACATTTAACCCAGAGATGGATTTAAGCTTAGAGACAAGAGAAAGCAGGACTTATCTCTATGTTAAATCCATCTCTGGGTGAAATGCTTTAGAGCTAGAATTTGCATGTAGGGCTTAACATTGTACTTGTCTGTTATTATACATTTTTACAATGCTAAGGTTTACAGATTGCAGTTGGTTATTTTCTTTTAATGTGGAGTATTACATATATTGGAGCTAATAAAGGCACTTATCTGGAGAGCAGCCAACAGCTGGGAGGTGAGCAAGCAATGGGAATGGAAGTTGCAATCTTTGGTGATTTGAAGTATGTTTCAGTAGTTGCATTATGTTTGAAGGGATACAACATGGGAAAGATGCATGCATTGCAGACATACTGCATATGTTTCTTTATTTATTTATTTGAACTTAAAGGACTTAGTTTATGCAGGAATTATGCAAACACAAAAAACACCACTATACAGGGTATTATCAACTTAATTAGATGCCAGTTCTAACTTGACATCTGAATTTCTGGTCAGAATATGCACAGTCATGCACAATACAGAAATAATCCTCCATAAGGCAAGAAATCTGAATTCTTAATGCACAATTCTTAAAACTTTGTTAATTCAATAAATAGATGTATAATATATAAAACAAAATTGTTGTCTCTGTACCATACATGTTCATTTTAATTAAATGGTATTCATGGCTTGTGGTATTATTCTGTGACTGAGTCCAGTGTGAACATGATTATTTCATCTTCACTAGTCCACAAGCAAATCCGTAGTTATTTATCAATTAGTTTTCCAATAGCCTCTGACAGCCTCATGTAACATAGCCACAGTTTTAGGCAGTGTACTCTTCCAAAAACACAGAGTCAAACAAGATGCAAGGCAAGAGGCAAGGCAAGATAAAGGAAAATAAAGTTCAGTGTAGTACATGTTTATGATGAAAAATAGTATTTATTTATTTTTTTTAAATGTGTTTATTCATTTTCAATAATTCTCATACAAAACATTACAAAAGGAATTGTTTATCCTACAAAATTAATTATTATACAAATCCCTCCCTTACACTCTCTCCTCCCATTACCATCCATTTCTCCTCTCTATTTTCTTCTATTATTCCTGGTATCTTCCATGTATTGTTTCAACCTCGTTTTTTTCAATTCCCATCATTTCAATGTATTTTCTTGTTCTTTTAAATTCAGTCCAACTTTTCCACATTTCCCCTAATTTTTCACCCTCACCAATAGCTACATCTCAGATGTTCCATTTTCTGTCTATATTCAATTTTTCTCAACAATTCTACAACTGAGGTGACTCTTGTTTCTGCCAGCATTGTGGAATTAAGCTGTCTGCTGTGGGGGCATGTCAGGCCGCGATCCAAGATGGCCACATAGGAGACCAGCTCCCGCTATACTGGAGGATTAATCGACCCGCAGCTACTCCCTAACAGACGTGTCCACACAAATCCACGGCTATCTGCCTCCCTGGACTACCGTGGACATGTCCTGAAAACGCAAAGAAGAAAGAAAACCGCAGAAGCTCATACACAACAAGTATAGGGCACAAAAACAGGAATAAAAAAAGTCCTTCCTATAATGTCATATATAAAAACAATGTAATGACAGAAGTGAAATAGTAAAATAATGAATGTGGATCTTACAGCTGTAGTGAATAGAGGGGTAAGCACTGTGTGCCAAAGGATTAGTCCACATACATAGCACAGGAGGCAGCCATCAGGAGGGAACTGGATCCCAAGTCCACTATGCACTGTGAAGAAAGAAAAAGGAGAGGCTCCTCTAAGTTCAATAAGTTAAGTACAATTTATTAAAGAGCAGCTAAAACACTCACATTTAGCAGTGATAAAATGAGCACAACAGCCATCCAACATGAAAAGTGGGGGGAGCCGATCAAGCCAAAAATCCCAGTCCAGGGAGCGCTGCAACGGTATCCTCTGTCCTCTACTGCTGTTGGGAGCCGGCTGTGGGGCGGGATGAGAGTGAGGTCCGGAACGCAAGCCTGACTAGCACAGGCTGATGGCGTCATCCAAATGTGATGCGTTTCCTTAGCAAGCAGGCTCCGATGGTAGGGGAAGCCTGCGCTACTTCATCAGGCAGAAGCATATATCTGGAAATTGAACTCAAAGATCTTTCAATTCTATGATCATAAAAATAGGATTGAACATAATCTGAATACTTAAAAAATAATGCTTCCTGTTTTGATGACCCCTTCTGGTTATGGAATGCCTACAAGGCCTTCATCAGAGGAACCTTTATAAAAATAGGGGCATGTATGAAGAGTAGGGATGGGCCGAATGGACCCCTGTTCAGTTCGCACCAGAATTTTCGAACACCGCAAAAGTTCAGACCCGAAAACGAACCCCATTAAAGTCAATGGGACCCGAACGTCAAAAATCAAAAGTGCCCATTTTGAAGGCTTATATGCAAGTAATTGGGCATACATTGGTTATAGGGTTCCAGGTCCTGCCCTGGGGGACATGTATCAATGAAAAAAAAGTTTGAGAAAAACGTCATTTTTAAATGAGCAGTGATTTTTTGATTTTTAAAGTAAAAGCATAAAAATGAAAAAAGTCCTTCAAATATAGTGCCTGGGGGGCCCCTGCAAAGTGGCAGATCTGTACCACATCTAGAATCTGCTGCAGCAATGATTGCATTTATAAAGCCAAAAAATATATATTTTCCCTGCAAGCTGCCTTTATTTTGCTCAGCAACAGCTGAGGAGCAGTGTGTATGATGAGGCCTCAATGTAGTGCACTGGGAACAAGATTAGAGATTTTTTGGATTCATTCTGGTGTCACTTTGACTTTGGTGAGAGGTAACGGGTGTGGAAAAATTGGGCTTTGGGTGTCGGTGGTGCCTTCACACCATAACCCTATAGAGGTGCTCTTCATGAAGGCAAGAATTGGCCTTTCTGTAAATAAATTGCAATGATATGCCCCTGTCAAACAGGTGCAGAAAAATTGGTCTTTGGGTGTCAGTGAAGCGTTCCCACCGTAATATTTTGTGCCCCTTTTGTGTGGCTTTTAGGTGCTCTTGCCAACGGGCTGAGTGGTTGGACGTTAAATGCCTTGTTAAGCATATGGTACTCAAATGGCGGTTGTTTTTGCCACGTTTGATGTGCCTAAGACACAGTTTGCAGATAGCAACAGTGCGAT
This sequence comes from Glandirana rugosa, assembly GCA_018402905.1. Lineage (NCBI taxonomy): Eukaryota > Metazoa > Chordata > Amphibia > Anura > Ranidae > Glandirana > Glandirana rugosa. Next base: position 639,465 of record BLSH010345773.1, on the reverse strand, counting down.
CTGCTGCAGACATACTGAAAAATGCCCAGATAGCTGAGGTTTGGGAAGTGGTCCGGGAGATAACAGCTGCAGAATGTGATGGAATAGGGTGGCTGCTCTCTGCTCTTTCTTGATGTCGGCCTCCTTGGGGTTGTGCCGCCTCACCTTCAGTTTCCTCCTCTGCTCTATATGGCACCTAAGTTTCATCAGTGACCTCATCATCATCATCATCTCCATCTCCTCCATCTTCATCATCATCATTACCACTGGAGACAACTAGGCAATACGCTGTGGCTGGGGGAACATGAATGCCAATTTGTCTACCAGTGTTCTCCCCTCTCTCTAGGCTCATGTTCCTGTCATCCTCAACCTCAGAACCAACATCTGAATCCAGTAATGGTTGGGCATCATCAAGGAGCAAGTGGCTGATGCTGTGGTCAAATAACTCAGCTGACTTCTCCTTGGCTGATGTTGGGGCTATGGCAGGAATAGATGTAGACAAGGAGGCAGGTTTATCCACTCTGGCAACTGCAGGGGATTGCACATTTGTCTCTGCTTGCATGACAGAGGATGAGGAGGAATGTTTAGTAAGCCAGTCCACCACCTCCTCTGCATGCCGTGGCTGGATAGCATGGGGAAACTCACTAAACAGAGGAAATGATGCCCTGCCTGAGGACTGACCACCACGTCCACCTTTGCCTGTGGACACATTTGTTGCAGGCCCCCTTACAGTGCCAAGGGAACGTCTGCCTCTCCTTGTTGTCCTCCCAGACATTATTGGGAGGGAGGGGGCGGTGCTTATTAGCAAATGTAAAGAAGACATGGAAATCTGTACATAGATGCACTTTAACCAATGTAAAGTGGTGTTTGGTGCACTCTATTTGAGTACTCACACTACACAGACACACTTCACGGATACACTATGATATACTGCAATATATTGCTTCAAACTATATGGCGTTAAACTGGCAGTAACGCACACAGAAGTAAATGGCGTTAAACTGGCAGTAACACACAAAACTATACGGTGTTAAACTGGCAGTAATGCACAAAGAACTATATGGCGTTAAACTGGCAGTAACGCACAGAGACATAAATGGTGTTAAACTGGCAGTGATGCACACAGAACTATATGGCATTAAACTGGCAGTCATGCACACAGAAGTAAATGGCGTTAAACTAGCAGTAACGCACACAGAACTATATGGCCTTAAACTGGCAGTAACGCACACAGAAGTAAATGGCGTTAAACTGGCAGTAACCCATACAAAACTATATGGAGTTAAACTGGCAGTAACACACACAGAAGTAAATGGCATTAAACTGGCAGTAACACACAAAACTAGATGGCGTTAAACTGGCAATAACACACAAAACTATATGGCATTAAACTGGCAGTAACGCACATAGAAATATATGGCATTAAACTGGCAGTAACACACACAGAACTATATGGCGTTAAACTTGCAGTAACGCACACAGAAGTAAATGGCGTTAAACTGGCAGTAATGCATATGGAAGTAAATGGCGTTAAACTTGCAGTAACTCAATCAAATAGATGTTGTTCAACCGTCACTACACTGATGCTATCTGAACTGTCCCTACTCTAGCTATACACTAATGTAAAGATTAGTGACACGGTCTCACTACACTACACTGGAACTATCTGAGCTGTCCCTACTCTACGTACACATTAATGTATGTATGAATTACACGGTCTCACAACACTGCACTGAAACTATCTGAGCTGTCCCTACTCTAGCTGCACACTATGTAAAGCTGAATGATGGTCCTCCTCACTACACTTACACTATCCCTAGACTGACACTAAACTAATATTCTACACTGACAATTGAAGCACAATAGCACAGTATAGCACACTAACTAACTAATAGCATTGAACAAAGCCCTGTTCTATCTCTCTCCAGCCAAAACCACAGTGAAAATGGCTGCCATTGAAAGAATACTTTTATACTGTGGGGCGGGAATGATCCATGATTGGACAAAGTCATGATGATAGTGTCCATTCATGATTCTGACAATGCTGTGCCCTGATTGGCAGAAGCTTTCACTGCTTCAGCCAATCAGGGCTTGCAATGCACTGTTCCGTGCCTCATTGCACTTTGGTTGGTTCGGGGGGGCCAAACAAATGGTCGAACAATGAAAGTTCGGCCTGAACTTATGTTCTCCTATCCCTAATGAAAAGGCAGCGTTTAAAGCAATTGAATGATATCACTAAAAAAATTCAAACACTTAAATTTCAAAACAAAGTGAATCCCTCCCCACATACCTCACAATTATTATCCCAAGCCAGGCATGAGCTACAATGTCTTCTCTTAGAGAAATTTGAAAATACCTCTAGGAAACTTTGAATGACTCATTATTAGAGTTGAGCAAACCCGAACTGTAAAGTTCGGGTTCGTACCAAACTTTGGGGTGTCTGTGATCCGGACCCGAACCCGGACATTTGAAAAAAAGTTTGGGTTCGAGTTCTGGGTTCGGGTATTTGATCACACATGTTGAATAGCTGCAGGCAGCCAATCAACAAGTGTTTCACTGGTTTTCCCTAGAAGCCATCACAGCCATGCCTACTAATGGCATGGCTGTGATTGGCCAGTGCATCATGTGATCCAGCCTCTATATGAGGCTGGAGTCACAGTGCCAGATGTCACCCGTAGAATTATTAACATCATCCATATTGCTAACCAAACTAAAACGCCTTCTCTGCTACTGGCTTTGGATGCAGAGAAGGCATTTGACTGAATCCATTGTGATTATCTTGCCCATACATTATCAGCCTTTGGTTTTCAGGGTACTATATACTCCGCCATTTTGCACTATATACCTCCCCCTCTGCACAAGTAGTTGCCTCAGGAGTCCTATCAGATCCGTTCCCTATATCAAATGGTATGAGGCAGGGATGTCCTCTATCCCCACTTATCTTCAACGTATTGATGGAACCACTAGCTATATTTAGATCGCACCCTAACATCTCTGGAATCTGGATTAAGAATGGTATGCACTCCATCAGTCTTTTTGCTGATGAAATAATATTGATGA
>BLSH010345773.1:613155-629972 GCA_018402905.1 Glandirana rugosa | reverse complement strand
ACCTTAATACGATAAATCACTCTCTTACCCTTCTTCATATGAATAGTAGATTTCTTTGTAGGGCACTTGTCCCACCCTTACCCCCATTTCCTTCCTTTTGCAGACCTCTAGGACTTTCCAGGACTTTTTTACAGCCATTTTGTGCCTAAAAGTTCGGGTCCTTATTGATTTCAATGGTGTTCGGGGTCCGGGACAAAGTTTGGGTTCTGTCCGGACCCGAACCCGGACTTTGTCCCAAAGTTCGGCTGAACCAGCAGAACCCGGACTTCCAGAAGTTCGCTCAACTCTACTTACTAGTTCAACGCTTTATCTCCACCTTACATCTCCCTCTTTCTCCAACTATAAAAGCTGCACAGACAGCATGGCTACAATTTCCAGACCTTACATCCAAAGATACAAAGATGATAAGTATACTTCTTCCCATTCTCTCACTAAATAGCATAATTCCAAATATAAATGTCACTAGCTGGCCATCCGTGGGTATACAAAATGTGGCAGATGTCCTAATAGGCCCAGTCATAATATAATTTAGGTATTTACAAAACAAGCACGGCCTCCCAAATCAGGAATACTACAAATACCTCCAGGTCCAACACTTCCTACAAAACAATATTAATATGGCCCTCGAACTCCCCTGGCAAATAGCTTAATTTTATAACTCACCTAACACCAAAATAAAAGGCATTTCTCTATTCTATTCTTTACTAAATCATAAAGATACCTTTCTAAAAACAACTCAATTTTTACAATGGGAAAAGGACTTTGGGAAGACCTACCGACCCTCAAACTGGCAATTGGCCCTAACCTTCACATACTCTATTACTAAGAATGCTAACTTATGGGAAATAACCCAGAAAATAGCCTTGAGGTGGTATCTTACACCACAATGCATAGCTAAATTCGTACCCCAATCTTCCTCGTACTGCTGGAGGGGCTGTGATGGGGAGGAATCACTGATCCATATATTATGGGGATGTCCTCTCATCTTGATTTCTGGTCAGGCATATCAAAAATTATATCCCAAATAATGGGAGTTAAAACATCCTTATCACCAGAGCTAGCTATCTGCTCCCTAGGAATAAAACTTATCCCATACCAGCTGAGAACCACAATTATTCATATTTTACTGGCATCTCGCTTAACCCTGGATAGACAATGGAAAGCCCTAACTCCTCCAACAAGAGAAGTCATCCATACTACCCAAACACGTGCTAGCTATGAGATAGCACTAACACTAGCAAATGGTAAATATCAGAAAGTGAAGGAAACATGGGAACCATGGACCCACTAGTACAATAGAAATAAGCCCGAAACCCCATCTTCCACGTAATGTCCATCGAAATGTAAGAACTCCACACAACTGTGACTTATATTTGTCTACCTGATTGTTAACTGTTTTTTTTGTTGCTTTTCTCAACATTCATAAATTTCTTGGTTAATGTGTGTACAAAATGGGAGTAACTGGAGTAAATAGACCACAGAACTACTGTTTATGGAAATTGATGTCATTATCCTATGTTGGGGCGACTAACACACTCCTGGCCCTGAGGCACAGTTTGTTCCCAATAGGGGTGCTGGCCGAGAGTGCGGGGTGCTCCGGCAACTAGGGGTCTACAGATAATTTTAATGTATGAATCTTGACATTGCAAAACTATTGAGTAAGGTTTATACGGACCAGTAAGAATTAGCTAACTACCCACCAACTGTACCACTGTTGTTTACTGTATATCTCTCCTTTCTTCTAAATGTTTGTATACTGTATATGTTATGTATATGGAAACCAAATAAAAAGCTATTGAAATTTAAGCTTTTAGCTGCATTCATTAAATGTGGTATCAAGGTATTTTTATACTGGTTTATTGGGATCTCTATGCTATGAAATAAACAAAACCATGGGTCTTCAGGGACTTCCATATTCATAATCTCCTTGATCAGTGATAACACTTCTTTCCAATATTTTTTTTTATTGTTGGACAATCCCACAAAATATGAGCCATATTTCCTTGACCATCACAACCTTGCCAGCAGTTTAGTGATTTTCCTATTCGATACTTATGAGCCTTATCTAGGGTTATATACCATCTAGATAGGCATTTGTAGTTCATTTCTATGGTATTTATATCTACTGCGGAGCTATGTACCATTTTTATTATCTTCTTTAGTTGAAACTCATTCGCACGTGATCCCAATTCCTCTTCTCGCAAAAATAGCATTTATAATATGGCCCCTGTTTTACCTGCCCATCATAATTAATTCACACCTTGTGATTATTTAGTCATGTTACTTCCCAACAAGTCAAACTCAGCTCTTGCTGCATTGCCTTCCTAGAAGTTGAGAGTCGTGAAGTTGAAGCCACTGAGGTTCTGTCATGACAGTGCCAGCAGCCTGCCAGAAAAATGCCTGTTGATCTGCCAGAAATGCACCCAGTAATGAAAGTGTTACTAAACCTGGGACCCTGCATTCACTATATCTGGTCTTCTATAGTACACAGAACATGAAATGAAATACAATGCAATTATTTTAGTAAATACAAACTGCTAAATACCCTTAGTATATAGCAATCGTGTGACTTCTATCAGTGTCCAGCCGGCCGAGCACTGGCTAAAGCTTGTAGGAGGAGTTTTTATTTTCCTCTGACTGTCCTATGAGGCTGCATGACCCCTGACCCTCTGCCTGGAGAGTGCTGTTTGGCCCTTTGCTGATCACATGCACTCTGCCAAAAGAACCTCCCTAGCACTACACCCCAATCTGAGCATGTGCAGAGTGCCCCAAGGCTCTGTGCTTTCAGGAGATGGATTGGGGACAGTGTGGAAGGGAAGGATCAGAGAAAACAGGATCAAACAACCTTTTTACACAGTGCAGAGGATTAACCCCTTAGGTTCACAGTGAGTAAAACAAGCATGCTTTAATGCATATACAGACTGATTTTACTTTAAGTCCTGATTTGGACTGACAACCTACAGTGTTTTTGGAGTGGTGTCAGCCAAGTCAAAAGTTCTCATTCTCCTCATCTCTATAAAAAGACACTAATTATGCAGTCTAAGATTAGGACTAGGAGAGCTCATTCATTTCCTTAATTGTCTTAAGATAACACATGAAGTATGCAAAGGAAACATGACAGGTCTGAATGTTTGACCTGACAAACAAGCCTTTTTTGCACTTATTAAACAGCTAAGCAAAACACTTTCAATTGTATATTTAACAAACCAAAATGTGTCACATATGAGACTCTCGTTGTTAATATTTACATATACATTAAACCTCTGAAGCCAAACCTGTGGCCCAGGTACCACAGGCAGCCATTTGGTACATAATGTGCTGCCCACGAGTCCCTCCAAACTGTCCCTCCAAACTATAGTCAGTGTTTTCATTGTCCAGGCACTTACATAAAGACAGTTTTTCCCTCTGAAGAAGCCACGTTCATGGCATATTGTGTAAGGGGCTTAACTGGCAACATAAGATATTTTTTTTTTGTGTCACAATAACTAGTTTTAAGGTACCTGACACTGGAAGGAGAGGGGGTTTGCAACTCTAAGTGAATAGTTTCTGATTGTCCACAAGCTGCAGCCTTCAGCGGAGGTGTTGCCTGGCGGATTTATATATATGCTATTTGTCTGCTGTCCATCAGTCTTAAGTGCACTTAAAAACGTGAGTTGATTGTATATACTTTTAAATAATAAACACAGTTGGTTTTATGGCCCCCGGTGCATGGGGACCCCATGATAATCTTGCATTAGGGTCTTCCATTATAGGCTGACAGGAGATGTGACAGCAGCATCACTGACTACTCCTGTCAGCATGGAGGAGGAGAAGAACAAGAGTGCCACTTAGTCTACAAAAGTGCCACCAGGCAGGGGAAGGTAGACACAATTTTTTGTAGTATGTTAGTATAGCCTCAACAGATAACTGTCTTTAAACACGGAACAGCAGAGCTGGAACTGCAGGCTGCCATCTCCCTAGTAGGGATCCCAGTGCATCACTTGGATCAGGGGCCTATGATGCTATTAAAGTGGCCCTGGGTGCAAAATATAGCATATAACAATACACAAGCTTAACTTCAAGTTCAGCTTCTGATGGCTGAAGACCAGTGCTCTGGCTATAGTGCTCCCGCACTCCCATGATCAGATCCATTGTAATTCAAGCTGGGAACTTGGTGTCTATAAAATCCAAATCTTTTTGGCTACATACTGAAACACAATGGTAACAAGTTAACACATTTCGGCTGTAACAGACTTCCCCATAGCTCGGTTACACCTAAAAACTATCACAAATAAATAGACCAGTTTTAATGAAACTGATAGTTTCTCAGGAATAGAAAATGATAGCCAATATTAATTCAGAAATTTCTTCTCGTTAATAACCTAACAATCAGACAATGAGCATTTGGAGAAGGCGGCCAGCAATGTTAGCCTACATTTTCCTTCAGCACCAGTTCCCTTTGGTTTATATGAGCACAGAAGGATTTGCGTATCCTGAGTCAATGTAAGACTTTGGGTTCTCCTCTGTGCTATTATAGAGTTAACCTTTATATGAAAAAAAACTTTTCAGATATTTTATTCTGACTGATGCCTCCTCCAGGGAAATAAGCCAGCAGCTGTAATTCTTATTTTTCAATATATCTAAGACTTTTCTGTCTTGCCTTATGGAGTATATTCATGATTTAAGAGTTATCCTAGCATGGAAAACTGAGCTAGGTTAGGTCAAGGTAAGGAACTCTTAGTAAAGGTGGCAGTGTCTACTTTTAAGAAATGCTGGCTTTTAAGAAGAGAGTTAGATATTTATGGAAAAATATCAACTTGGTGTGTAATTTTATACTGTATTACCATCATAGCAACTACTGTACCTTTTTTGTTTGTTAAGTGAATCTGTGCCCAGACTATGCACACTAACGTACTTACATATTCTGAACATGCAGTAAAATGCACATAAAATATTCCCTGATTTATCTCCATAAATCCATCTTCTGTGTTCACAGAGGAGAATAAATACAGAAGATGAGGGATTGGGGGAGGTGAAAGGGGTAAAAATTATGCCAAAGCCTTGAATGTCTGCTGCTGCCAATCTGGAACCATAGGATGAAGTACAGTTGAGCTTATGTCAGAAGTTCTGACTGAACCTTGGTTTCATTTATACACTCAAACATTTATCCATTTTGTGGGAGGGGAACATAATCCATAATAGCACTATTACTATCACTAGTATATCCGGTTCCACACCGCGTGCAGTATATCTACTGCGGCAGTGTGGACACGTCCAGCGAATCGCAGTAAATAAATGGCGATTCGTGGAGTGGCAGCTAGGGGGCGCACGCGCACCGCACTCCGGAGGAGTGTGCCCGCGGCTTGGGTGGACCCGATGTCCGCCGGCAAGCCGCGATGAACTGCCAGAGCCAAAGAGGGGGGAACCGCCAATGTAAATACGGCGGTTCCCCGCTCTGTCAGTGGGGACATAGGAGATATACTGCTCCCTGTCGCTGGGATCAGTTAGATCTCTTATGGCCATAACAGCCCAGCTCCCCACAGTTAGAACACACCTACAGAACACTTTTAACCGCTTCACTGCCTCCTGCAGGTTAACCCCTTCACTGCCAATGACATTTATACAGTAATCAGTGGACATTTCAATTTCTGATCGCTGTATAAATGTAATTGGTCCCAAAAAAGTGTCAAAAATGTCTGACACGTCCGCCCCAATATTGCAGTACCGCTAAAAATCGCAGATCTCTGGCATTACTAGTAAATAATAAAAAAAATATTAAAACCCCCAAAAATGAATTCTCATCATTCATAAACACGGCAACTTTTGAGCAAACCAATCAATAAACGCTGATTGCGATTTTTTTTTTACCAAAAATATGAGGAAGAATATAAATTGACCAAAACCGATGAAAAAAAATGTTGTTTTTTTTGGATTTGTATTTTAGCAAAAAGTAAGAAAAATTATTTTTTTTTTGCAAAATTGTCGCTCTTTTTTTGTTTATAGCGGTGATCAGAAATGACGCAGAGGTGATCAAATACCACTAAAAGAAAGCTCTATTTGTGGGAAAAAAAGGACGCAAATTTTGTTTGGGTACATGTGTGCTATGAGCTGGCATATCGAAAAGGTTTTCTCTATGGATGGCCAGCAGGCAGCATTCATTGTGATTGACACTGGATTTTCAACACTGAATCTTTTTTCTTTTTACTTTTTAACCGCTTGCCTACCATATACTGTATATATATAGGGCGGCTCTCCTGCACAGCATCACGTACCCAGTAGCGATCCTGAACTTCGGGGTCTGGGGCACACACTGCTAGTGGCCCGCTCCCGCTGTGATAAGACACAGACTCAATGTCTGCCACCACCCGCCGATGCTTCAGTACACAGGTAGAACAGTGGTCTGCCTATGTAAACAAGGCAGATTGTTGTTCTGTCACTACAGAAGACATGGATCCTGTTTCTCTGCTAAGCAGGGGCACCAATCCATGCCTTCTCCTAGTACAAGCATTTCCCCCACAGTAGTAAAGCACTGGTCAGGCACACATTTAATTCTTTGATTGCCCCTGATGTTCACCCCTTCCCAGCCAGTGTCATTAGTACAGTGACAGTGCATATTTTTTATCATTGATCACTATATTAGTGTCACTGGTCCCCAAAAAGTGTCCAAAGTGTCAGCTAGGTGTCAGATTTATCCAAAGCAATATTACAGTCCCGATATAAGTCGCTGATAGCCACCATTACTAGTAAAATAAATAAAATTTAAAAAATAAATAAAAATATCCCATAGTTATATTAGACACTATAACTTGTGCAAACCAATCAAAATATGCTTATTGGGATTTTTTATCAAAAATATGTAGCAAAATACATATGGACCTAAACTGATGAAATTAGATTTTGTATATTTTTTATTGGATATGTTTTATAGCAGAAAGTAAAAAATATTGTTTTTTTTTTTAATTGACAGCCTTTTTTTGTTTATAGCACAGAAAAATAAAAACCACAGAGGTGATCAGATACTACCAAAAAAAAGCTCTATTTGTGGGGACAAAAGGACATACGTTTTATTTGGGTACAGCGTTGCACGACCGCGCATGTGTCATTTAAACAAATGCAGTGCCGTATCACAAAAAAGGGCCTGGTCACAAAGGGGTGTAATCCCCCCAGAGGTGAAGTGGTTAAAGGACTTGTCAAAAACTTGTCTTTCAGGGTTTTTTTTTTGTCAAACTCTAATTGAACAAGCTGATTCTCGAAGCTGATTAGCTACCATGCATAACTGCACCAGATTTTCCACTCTTTGGTTTTAGTAAATCAACCCCTGTGTGTCTACTTCAAATCCACTTAAGCAAATAATGACATCTGCCTATATTAAAGTGTAACTAAGAAAAGGTGCACTTAGACAGGGCAGTGCAATAAAAAATAATCCCCAGCATCCTCTCCAAGTAGTCAGCACAAAAAAATCTAACTTTTTTAGTTGCATACATTTACACTTCTATGAAAAGCCACATTGTCGTAAAAATAAGCAAAGGTGTGTTAAACGTGCACATATTTGACAAACTGTATCAATGAATGGAATATTAACCCCTTGACTATAGGGCACTTTCACCCCCTTCCTGCCCAGGCCAATTTTTAGCTTTCAGCTCTTGCACACTTTGAATGACAATTGTGTGGTCATGATACACTGTAACCATATGACATTTTTTTTTATCATTTTCTTCACACAAATATAGATTTATTTTGGTGGTATTTAATCACTGCTAGTTTTTTTATTTTTAATTAAAAAAAAAGAGATAGAAAATTGTGAAAAAAACATTTTTTCTTAGGTTCTGTCAGTAAATTGTGTAAATAAGTAATTTTCCTCCTTCACTGATATCCGCTGATGAGGTGGTACTGCCGGGCACTGATAGGATGCACTTATGGGCACTGATGAGGTTGCACTTATGCAACCTCATCAGACATCGAGGTTGCGTCATGTCCTAGGCCAGAGCGACCATTCGGGTGCGTCATCATATGACGTCCACCCAGACGAGTGCATAACCGTCCCTCCATCATTTGACGGTGGGGGGGCACAAGCAGTTAAGTAATATGCAAGTTAATGGAAAAAGCTAACAAAAGCAAAGTAACATAGTAGCACAGTGAGGCAGATTGAAAAAAAGAAGACCACTGAGTTCAGTTAGTAATAGAAAACCTCCACAAACAGAACCCAATACACAGAACCCTATACATTAAATAATAATATCCATGCATATTCTATTCAATTAGGAATGCCTCTAAATTTTAAAAAAAATAAATACATAAATGAACTGGCTAGAGCTAGTTCCTGCGGTAGCCTATACTGCATTGTCCTTCTGTATCTGGAGATTAAACTTTTTTTCGTCGAGACACAAAGATTGTAACCTTGTCCTTTGCAATGACCTTAAAAAGAATTACTCTGTAATAAGTTCACTATATGGACCACTTATGTATTTCTACAAGGTGATCATATCCCCCCTCAATCTCATCTTCTCAACAGAGAATACATTCAGTTTAAATAATTTGTCCTCATAGCTGAGCTTTTCAATACCTCTTATCAGTTTAGTTGCCCTTCTCTGCACTCACTTTGGTTGCCCAATGTCCTTTTATGAACATGTACCTAAAACTTAACCACATTATCCAGATAAAGTCTTACTAATTCTTTGTACAGTAACAGCAAGAAGGCAAATTCCACCCCTCTGACATTCATGTTCTATTATTTGCACTTGTTCCCCCCTGCACTTTTATACAAGATGATGCTGTAATTCTAAGTGCCTCTTACCAATCATTGCTAACACATCAAAGTAATGAATTTTCAACTTCTCTCTCGTCTAAATAAAAGAACTCTTTCTGAAATATTGTACTTCACTTCCATTAATTTGTAGAAAAAAAGATTACCATTTCAAGAACTACTTTAAACTCACCTCCCTCACGGCTGGATATTTTTCTTTCAGACCTCCCGCCCTGTAAATCTTTCTTCGTCTAAGATATTGTAATTTTAATTCAACATACTTCCACAGCTATTCGTCGCAGATACATTATAAAGCCAATAGCACAGATGCCATAACTTCCTTCTCTCTTCTCTGTTACTGACTTCTCCTGTGTCTACAGATACAAGAAAACAGGTAAAGGAGATGTTTTATTAGCTGGATGTTGTTCTATGTTGTAGGGCAAGGCAATTTTAGGGTGTTTAATACCAGTCACTTGGCATTTTTAATTCTAAAGTATATTATTACTAAGGATAGCATAATTGCTGAAAACTGGTGAGTTATTACATTAAACTAAGATGTATCTGGGTTTTCATGAAGGAAGCATGTGTCTCATCATCATCATCATCATCTTTGTTTCTAGGTTTCTTTTTCAGTCTGTCTTCCTTACTGCATGAAAGGTAAAATCAACATCTCCACAATTTCCAAGCTGATGTTGTAAATCAGCTAGCAAAATCAACATCTTTATTAATAATTCATTGTTTTCCTTGCTTTGTATGTTTGTTCAGGCTCTGAAAGTATCTAAATTGAAATATGGAAAATTCAGATTTTTTTGAATTGCCATTAGTGATCAGTAGACCCTACATGTTGTGTTGATAGAATTGTTCAATTTGTCTTATTGTGATAGCAATGGGCATTATGTCAGAGTTATCAATGCAGTGGTAAATAGGAATGTAAAATTGTACTGTATGTATGTTGAAGATTATGTTCACGTATGACCATGTATGTTTTTATCCTGTCTTGGATTACATGGCAGCACCCCTTGGCACTTGGGGTTACCATGCCTAGTTTTATGTGGTGATATATTTTTTTAAAGTTTGTACAATAAAATTACATTTTTATGATATCCTTGCCTCCATCATCTTGCCACTATAGTCAGGGGAGGGCTGGCAGCCTTAGGCCTGAGAGGCAAGTCCAGTCAAGTGGCCCATTGAACCACCAAATCAGCTCACCATCCATGCCCACCTGGTTTTAGAATGGATATTGAGGTTATGAAGCAAGACAAATATGATACAATATGGTAATATAATTTAATGTTAATAGCAACAAAGGAGCTTTAACAAAAATAATGCATCAATGCAGGCTCACCACCCACCAATGCAGCCTCACCAGTGCCCACCAATGCAGCCTCGCCAGTGCCCCCCCCTTTGCCTGGCCCCTACTTCCTTCCTCCACAAGAAGAAAAAAGTGAGCGGCAGCGGCCGTCAGCCATTTTGAATGTAAGTTATGGTGGCCTGGGGGGCAATTGCCACCCTGCCCCCTGACTATAGTCCACAATTGTAAGTACTGGAACGTGTTTTCCAGATATTCTCCTATTGGTTTCCTGTGTTCATTTGGATGAGGCATTAATTATCCTATCTTTAACGCAATGTAGTGCAGTATTTTCCTAATATTAACAATAGCATCATAGATTTAACAATCCTGACATCATACTTTTGACTGCAACATCAAAATTATAATAGCTACTAAAAAAATTCTGACTGATCGAATCAATGACTGTACAATCAAGGCTAAAAGTAACTACATCATGCACACCAATTTTACATGCATTGTACATTGAACATGCATAATAACGCTTCACTAAAATTGTAGGGTCCACATATTTAGTTAGGCCCTTCTATTCCCTCACAAAACATTGCCAATAAAAAAATATAATAAAAAAATCAAGCTATTGAATAGAATTACTTTTTCTCCTTTTTTACGGTAACTCACAGTACCTAGATGAGGGCAACATAAGCATCCTTCTGGCAATATCTTAGCAAATGCTGAGTAGCCCAAATCTTATGAGAAGATGCTACTGCGCTGTACTATAGTATAATTTCCCAAGAATTGGGGTAATCTACGTTCCCTGGGATATCATCCAAATAATAGTGATGTCACCCCCACAGCATGCAAGCTGAGGGAGAAGTATGTTATGTTAACTATTTTTTCCATGACGGTTGGTTATTTTTTATTTTTTTTCGGCAGTTGATTAAGGTTTTGGGAGGGCATACTAATTAAGTGGACCTTACATGAAGTGCATGAAGTGCAGTTTGTTTTTAAAATACTGACGGTGACATAGTATCCACAATGGCTCCAAAATTAATGTAACATTAGAATAGTTGATATGACATAAGAATCTTTAGTTTGAAGGGCGCAGTGAGGCTACACTCATGGGCAGTGAGGCTGCATTCATGGGCACAGTGAGACTGCATTCATGGGCACAGTGAGACTGCATTGATTGGCACAGTAAAGCTGCATTTTATGGGCACAGTGAGGCTGAATCGATCTTCTGTATTATGTCTGCAGTCTCTGACCATCTCCTGTACTCTGTCTGCAGTTTCTAACCATCTCTTGTATCATGTCTGCATTCCCTTACCATCTTTAGTATAATTTCCTCAGTCTCTAACCATCTTCTGTACCATGTCCACAGCCTCTGACATCTCCTGTACCATGTCCGCAGCCTCTGACATCTTCTGTTTCATGTCCACAGCTTCTGACAACTTCTGTATCATGTCCACATCCTCTGACCATCTCCTGTACCATGCCCACAGCCTCTAACTATCTCTTGTATCATGTCCGCAACCTCTGACCATCTCTTGTCTTATATCATGTCTGCAGTCTCTGGGGGGGAGTCTGGAGGGGAGTCAAGAGTGGGAGTACTGCCAGTATGGGGGTCATGGGAGAAGTCAGACGTGTGTAGTGTGGAGAGACTATGGGATAAAACCTAAGCCACCAAGCTGGAGCCGACTGACTGAGCCCCTGTTTCGACACTACTTTTGGTGGTGATTTGAAAGACATCTGTGCATGAACCCGCACATATGTCTGTCAAATCGCCCCTGAAGTTGGGATGAAATGCCGGTTTGAAATAGTGCAAGTTCAGCTCAAACCCAGTGTCAAGTGGGCTTATTCTGGGGAGTAGGTGCCAAAATTGGGGCAGACTTGTAGGGGCCCCAGTGCATTACTTTGCCCAGGGGCTAATAATCCTATTAAGATGGCCCTGCATGTACCAATGCAATTTAGTGGGGAGCAACTCTTTTAGTAAGACTTAAAGTGAAACATTAAAAATATAAAATTCCTTTAACTATGTTGTGTACACACGCAAAAAGACATTATAGAAAGAAAATTAAAAAAGAAATAGCTGCTACGTTTTTCTACTGGCTTGTTGAAAAAAAGTCATGGGGCCCCCCCAAAATCCATGTACGTAGTCTTTCAAATTAATAACAACCTTTTATCCTTGATCAAAGTATGAAGAAACGTGTACATTCCATTCCTAATACCAGACTTTTATATGAACATACAGCCTGGCTTGATAGGAAAGGGGTGGTGGTGAGTATGTGCCCCCCCCTTCTGATCCATACCCCATCCACAAGTCATTTACATGACAAGAGTACAGCCACCCCCCCCCCCCAAGAACTGCACCTTTATCTAATGTTGATAGGGATGGGGTGGGGGTTGGGACTTCCTTTAAGAAAAGAAAGTCCCTAAATATCCATTCTTCCCCCTATGTGAATGGATTCTGTCACACAAAAATTGCAATGAAATAAACACACACACACAAACTGTGACAAGGTCCTTTATTACAAAAAAAAGAAAAATTGTAAATCCATTGTCACTCCTGAGTCCCTGTTTTGACAGCAAGTGGGAGATCTTCTCCCTCCGCTCACTGACACTATCTTAAGAAAACGCACCACGCTGGGTTCTGCCTGCCCGGCCACATCATCTTTTCACAGTATTCTGTGATCAGGAAAACTACAAATCCCTGTCAGCTTGTAGTCTTCAATGAACTACCACACCGCTTTTGAGCGCTGTGGTAACTCATCCTCTCTTCCTGTCAGTGCGTATCTGCCTGCCTGTATGAGGCACAAGCAGACAGATTCACTAACAAGTCTGCAGGAGTCCTGCATGGCACTCATGATCTGCTGATCGTGGGTGTAATGCTTCACAGTCTCCAAGTAAAAAAAATAAGCAATGCACATTTTTTTTTTTACCTGCAAAAAGATGTGCATTTATTATTATTTTTTTTTAATAGGTGATCTTTTCCTTTATTGTATGGTGGGTTACTCTTGTGCTATCTCTGTATGTGGAATGAGGTAGCTTGTGGAATTAGTAGCTTGTCCTAAGTTATAATAGTAAATGTGTGTGTAATTGCACAGGCTTTATTCATTGTTTGGTTTTGTAAGATGTACATTTGTTTGGTTTTGCGCACTTTGCATTACCTATTTTAAGTTGCATAAGTTTTATTTATTTGTTGGATTTGCAGGATACACATAGCACATTGCACATTTATTCTGGAAGTGCAGCACTATTTACTTTACACAAACGGACAATGGTAATGCTTGGTGTCACTGACCAAATATGGCCATGGTCATATTTATTCAATGATGTCATTAAGCACTGTGTCCCCTTTGTTTATATTCAGCTGTCAGCCAGGGAATCCCCCACTTGACAACTTAATGGGGCCAGTTATGCACCATTGGTTTCTAGGTTGCAGGCAGTCATCAGCGCCCTAACAACACCGATGATGAGCAGATGCATGGCCCTAAGCAGGAAGCTGTTACATTTATTGGCAGTAGTAATACCAGACTAAATGGCTGTCAATCAAAATCAGTCAGCCAATCAAGGGAGAGCGGGGCGGGGCCGGTTTGGGGCTCCGTGTCTGAATGGATACACGGAGCTCTGACTTGGCTTGGGTGCCCCCTGTAGCAAGCTGCTTGCTGTGGGAGCATTCGATAGGCGGAGGGGCCAGGAGAGCAGAAGGGGGACCCAAGAAGAGGAGGATCCGGGTTACTCTATGCAAAACCAACTGCATAAAACAGGTAAGTATAACATGTTTGTTATTAAAAAAAACAAGACAAGACAAAATAATCACTTTAACCACTTGCCATCCGCCCACCGACAAATGATGGAGGATCGGTACCGCTCTCGTTCTGGGACGACATCATATGATGTTGCCCCTTTAAGCCAGGATTGCGCGTGATTGGGTGCAAGCATCCCGGCTCTGTCGGTGGCCACATGTCCCCGGGACACACCGCGTCACCGACGGGGGTGAACAGCCATTGGTAATGGCTGTTTACCATGTGATCGGCCATGTTGAAGTCACGGCTGATCACAAATGGTACTGCCCCCATTTGCACGGCGCATGCGCGCGATTGGGAGCACGCTGCACATGTGCGTCGCTGGTGGCGTGTTCCCAGGGAACACTGCCTATCACCGACACTGGTATCAGCCACCGGCCGGCGGCTGTTACCTTGTGATCGTCTGTGATCAACTCACAGCCGATCACATGTAATGTAAACAGAGCGGTAACTCACTGTTACCAGTTCTTCTCTCCTCACATAGTTTCCAGTGTGAGGAGAGAAGAGCTAGGATCAGTGAGTTACTGATCTGTAAAACACAAACACACACCTGTCACATCACCCCTGCCCCCATAAAGTGGCCCGCCTGTCACCCAACAATCACCCCATCTGCCCCCATAAAGTGCGCCTGTCATCATAAAGTGCACCTGTCACCCGTCACCCATCAGTGATCGTGGCATGTCACCCGTCAGTGACCGTGGCATGTCACCCCTCACCCATCATTGACCGTGGCGTGCCATCCATCAGTGACCGTGGGGTGTCACCCATCATCCATCAGTGACCGTAGCGTGTCACCCGTCACTGACCGTGGCCTGTCACCCATCATTGACTGTGGCGTGTCACCCATCACCCATCAGTGACCGTGGCGTGTCACCCGTCACCCATCAGTGATCGTGGCGTGTCACCCATCAGTGACCATGGTGGGTCACCCATCAGTGACCGTGGCGTGTCACCCGTCACCCATCAGTGACTGTGGTGTGTCACCTGTCACCCATCAGTGACCGTGGCGTGTCACCCGTAACCCATCAGTGACTGTGGTGTGTCACCCGTCACCCATCAGTGACCGTGACATGTCACCCATCACTCATCAGTGGCCATGACCTGTCATCCATCACTCACCGTGGCCTGTCACCCATCACTGACCTTGGCCTGTCACCTGTCACCCAACAGTGACCACCGCCAGTCACCCATGGCCTGTCACCCATCAGTGAACACAGCCAGTCACCCATCAGTGACCACTGCCATCACCCATCACCCATCAGTGACCACCGCCAGTCACTTGTCACCCAGCAGTGACCACATCCAGACACACAGCACCCATCAGTGACCCCCACCGACACCTGTCATCCATCAATGATCCCACCAGACACCCGTCACCCATCAGTGACCACCGCCAGTCATCCATCACCCATCAGTGACCACCACCAGTCACCTTTCACCCATCAGTGACCTCCACCAGTCACCCATCAGTGACCATCGCCAATCACCTGTCAGAGACCGTCATCACCTATCAGTAAACATCACCTGTAAAAGTCTCACACATATGGTATTGCCATACTCAGGAGGAGTAGTAGAATGTATTTTGGGGTGTCATTTTTGCTAATTACATGTTATGTGTTGGAAATATCATATAAATGCACACCTTTGTGTAAAAATAAAAGCCTTTTCATTTTTTTTCCACATTTTCCAAAAACTACTGGAAAAAAATTACATGTTCAAAAGACTCATTA
Source organism: Glandirana rugosa (assembly GCA_018402905.1). Lineage (NCBI taxonomy): Eukaryota > Metazoa > Chordata > Amphibia > Anura > Ranidae > Glandirana > Glandirana rugosa. Next base: position 614,426 of record BLSH010345773.1, on the reverse strand, counting down.
CGCCTCATAGATTATATGTTGGGGTGTTTGATTTCCAAAATGGGGTCATTTTGTGGGCAATTCCATTGTCCTGGTTCTCCAGGACCTTCAAAAGTGTAATAGGTAGGTGGTTGAGAAATGAAATGTGTAATTTATGCTCGTAGAACGCCTGAATGTGCTAGTTCAATGTTGGGCCTCTGTATGTGGCCAGGCTGTGTAAAAGTCTTCCACATGTGGTATTACCATACTCAGGGGTATTAGTAGTAGAAGGTATTTTGGGGTGTCATTTTTGCTAGGTACATGCTATGTGTTGGAAATGTCATAAATGGACAACTTTGTGTAAACAAAACGCGTTTTCATTTTTTTCCCACATTTTCCAAAAACTACTGGAAAAAAATGACATGTTCAACGGACTCATTATGCTTCATAGATTATTCATTGGGGTGTTTGCTTTCCAAAATGGGGTCATTTTGTGGGCAATTCCATTGTCCTGGTGCTCCAGGGCCTTCAGAAATGTGATAGGTTGTCATGACATTAGATGTGTAATTTATGTCCCTAGAATACCTGACGGCGCTCCCTGCATGCTGGGCCTCTGTATGTGGCCAGGCTGTGAAACAGTCTCAGACATGTGATATTGCCATACTTAGGAGGAGTAGCAGAATGTGTTTTGGGGTGTAATTTGTGGTAGGCATATGCTGGGTGTGAGAAATAACCTGTTAATATATGACAATTTTGTGAAAAAAAAAAGAAAAAACATCATCATTTTGCAAAGAATTGTGGGAAAAAATGACAACTTCAAAAAATTCACCATGCCTCTTACTAAATACCTTGGACTGTCTACTGTCCAAAAAGGGGTCATTTGGGGGGTATTTGTACTTTCCTGGCTTGTTAGCCTACATTCACATAGGGGCGACCCAACTTCGGCGCGACTTCGCTAGGTGATTTCAGCGCAACTTCCAGTGTGTCTTCAAGGACATCAGGCGACTTTACAACACGACTTTTGCCAGGCGACTTTGCCTTGACCAATCAGAGAAGGGAGGGAGGGGGCTGCCTAAAAATAAATTCTATTCTTTTAACTGTAAAGTCTCTTCAATATAGATGGGGATCCGACTTGGAGGCGACTTCTATTGAATCCTATGGGCACAAGTCGGATAGAAGTCGCCTAGAAGTAGTACAGGAACCTTTTCAGAAGTCGCCTTGAAGTCGGAGCGACTTCAGTCATGTATATTAAGATGGCTCCCATTCATTTCAATGGGATTTCAAATGTCAAGTGACTTGGAGCGACTTGAGGC
>BLSH010345773.1:587307-600227 GCA_018402905.1 Glandirana rugosa | reverse complement strand
GGCAGGTCGGTCCTGTCGGTCCCACGGGTCGAGAGATGATAGAAGTACAAGTATACAACAAAATAATCAACGTCTATGCTAAAGTATACTCCTTACATTTAACTGACAAAGGTCACACAAAAGATCTAACCCTTAACTACACCTAAAGGTGTCGGATCACTATAAATTAAACCGTCGTTCCTCATATACGCAGTGTTATAAGGACAAAAGCCCCGCCTAAAGAGGATAAAAATCTAAATCATTCCGGTCGAGTCCCCAAACACCATATTAGACAAAGCAATACAATGGATCGTGAACCTTATAACAAAAGGTTTATCACTAGGCTGTGGAAATCCACATCAATTCCCAATCTAGAAAACACACTGGAAACAGTCAATTTACATTCCTCATATGAAATCGTATCTGCAACTAATAAAACAACATATGAACATGAAGATAGTAGAGAGCTGGGCACCCTGGCTGTCCTGGCTGGACGGAATGTCAGTCCCGCCGGTACAGCCAGAAAATGCAGCATGAACGCTGTGTACAGTCATGAACCACTATCAACCACACCTGTACTTGATAAACCACACCTGTACTTGATAAACAATTGATCCAACGGGACTAAGCGACATATTCCTCCCCCCCGTCGCAGCAAGATCCCTATCAGGGGCGACGTAGGGGGAGATAGATGTGACTATGTATAGATGTGACTATATATGAATAATACAGTTAAGCTTGTTAAACACAATTCTCATTAAGTCTCACAAGATGGAGTTTAGTTAACTACACGCCAAATGTTGTCTATTAAGCTATATATCGTTTACAATGATATTACAACTGTCTTATTATCTGTATCTGTATACGCTTATAAATCCAATAAAAAACTGAATGAAAAAAAAAAAAAATGCATCAAAGATTCAAGCAATAATAAATTTGCCTCTTGTATTTTGTTCAGCTTTAAAATAGGCAGCGGTGGCTGGTCAATAAGGGGTGCTTGGGTGCCACCTCCTCCGCTGGCAAAGAAGACAAATAAAAAATTCAGCCCGATCCCCTAAAGAAGGTGCCGATATATTGACTTTTTTTTTTCGGCTCCTTGCTGTCTCCTGATCAGTGCAATTTGCTTAAAAGGGGACAAAACAAAAAAAATTAACTTCTTTCTTTATTTGGTGGGTTTTGTTTTTTTTTTTAATGGGGGGGGGGGTCTGGTGTTTAGGGTATTTTAGTTTTTCATTTAGTATTTTTTCATTGTTTGTTTGTTCTTAGTTTATTATCACCCTAAAATTTTAATTTTTTTTCCCCGTCTTTAGTGTCTTTGTATAAAAAAATTAAAATGCTGAGGCCAGCAAGAGGTCATTTTTGAAAAAAAATTGCAGGATAATTCTTCATTGACTGCAAAGCAGCTTGCAAAAAAACTCTTGATTTTCATCAAGATGTTGGCAAAACAAAAACTCTCAGGGGGCAGCTCTGCATACTAACCAGTCAGCTTCTAGGTTTTATTGTCAAAACATCATTGAACAAGCTGAAGTTAGAAGCTGATTGGTTGCTACCCCAGATTTTGTGAGCACCGGTTTTAGTAAGTCTCCCCCATAGTATCTCTCATCCCTCATACCATTCCTTCTGACATGCTCTGCACTGCCTTCCCTTTACAGTTCTCTTGCTAAATTTAGCCACAAATTTCCTTCTCCTTCCATCTGCAGCACAATTGGGCTGCTTCTCCCTCTCTTAGTCATAGTTCTATGGTGCAGTGGACTGGAGGAGGATTATACTAAGCAAAATTTGAGTGCTTGCATTAACCACTTCAGCTTCAGAAGGTTTACCCCCTTCATGACCAGGCGGTTTTTATTTTTTGCTCTATACACAAAAAAAGACAGACACTAATACAGTGATCAGTGCTAAAAAAAATGCACTGTCACTGTAGTAATGACACTGGCAGGGAAGGGGTTAACATCAGGGGCGATCTAAGGGTTAACTGTGCACCTGAGCAGTGCTTTACTACTGTGGGGTAGATGCTTTTACTAGGAGAAGGCATGGATCAGTGCCTCTGCTTAGCAGAGACACAGGATCAATGTCTTCTGTAGTGACAGAATGGCGATCTGCCTTGTTTACATAGGCAGACCACCGTTCTACCTGTGTGCCCCAGACCCAGACATGATCCTGTGCAGGAGAGCTGCCTTGATGCCGTGTATATATACAGTATGCGGTTGGCAAGCGGTTAAAAAAAATTACATTCAACAAAGTATTAATGAGTTCATCTTTAGGCCTCATGCACACAGGATGTTTTTTCCTCCCCTGGACACCTTTCCTCCGAGGAGGATAAAGTTGAATAAAATTTGCACCTACTGTAAGCCCGGTTTTGCTTTTAGGCCTGTCGTGTGTTTGGGTATTTATTCATTCTACTGGCCAGAATATGAACTTATTGTGGCCATTGAAATTAATTAATAAATAAATGCTTAAGTGCTAAATCCACTTAGCGCTTAGGAGCTTTTACATGCGATTAGACGCATCCAGCATTTTTTTCCACCAAAATGCACCTCTCCTGAACGTGCAAGTGATATTTTTTTCTGCCTGCAAATGCTCTGGCCTCTAAGACCCCATACACACTATTATGCCCCGTACACACGGGACGACGATCGCATTCAACAGGTCGTACTCACGACCGTTGTATGCGATATCGATCATTTGTATGCGCAATTTGAACAGTCGAAAATACGACGGTCGTACAAGGGAGTTGTATGAGCAGACTAGAAAACTTGGTCGTACCAACAAGCTCTCATACGACCGTTGTATCGTGTGTACAGAGCAGTTGGTACAACAAGTTGTATTGTGCAAAACACGCATGCTCCGAAGTCAGGAATGGCTGGATGCTAATTACATGCACCTGAACGTTCTTTACCCGGACATACGATCGTGTAGTGCAGTCAGTATGCTGCATAGAACAGCCAACATACAATTCAACACGGTCGTACGTGCGATCGTCGTCCCGTGTGTGCGAGGCTTTAAGGTTTGACCTCATATTATATCAAAATTCTGCAGAAAATCTAATAGTGTGTATGGGGTCTAGATGCCTGTAAACATTTATAGCGTGCAAGGATAAAAAAAAAAAATCTAATGTCTCTAACAGCTCCGTTTATAATGTCCTGTGTGCATGAGGCCTTAAAATAAATTAGAATATTTGTCTTTGGGTAATTTGAATACTTTTAATCACTATTAGATGTACTGTATATTGGTGATGTGTTCACCTACATTAAGAAGATAAACAAATCCCAATTCAACCCTTTGAACCATATGTGTTGAATATTGTGAGTCTGTTTTCAACAAAATATTTTTTTGAATGACCACATAGCTTCCAGAGTTTATTGTACTCACCTCATAAAGATGAAACTTACAAGAAAGAATTTTACCTTGAGAATTTGCAAAGAGAATAAGATGAAAGGAAACATGATGAGTTGACGAACGAGTGATCTAGATAAGTGATACTCAATGCATTTGTTCTGCAGAAGTGATGGTGATTATTGTCAGGCTTAGGTGACATGTTTGTAGAAGCAGCTGGTTTGCCATGCCAAATGTCATTTCAGTAATTGGAATTTTCCTTACACATTCAGACAAGTGATTTGTTTGAACTGTCCGACAATAACAGCGTCTTTTTGTGTGGTGGACCTAACTAATGTACTGAATAACCTGTCTACTGCTAGATAAAGCCATAATGAAATGTGTAATTGTAGGGTGTAAATAGATTGGGAATGCAATTTCTGCAATCATATTATTGTTATGTTCCAGTCTGGCAAAACCACAGAAGCAGAAATATCATTTGAAGCCTATGTATCTAGAACTGCAATTGTATGCTATTATTATTTTCGTTAATTAAAGAGTATGTTACCCCACCATTTCATATTCCTGATATGTCTTTGTTGTAGTATGTATTTGAATGATAATGTATCCTGTTCTCTTTGCAATGCTTCCTTTGTGTGAAATACCTGGTGTTCCTGCCAGTGTTCCTGCTTTCCGATTTCAAACGGACCACACCTGGGCATGGAAGCCCATCCATCACAGTGAGGCCAGTTTTTCTTTGCATTCTGCATTGCACACAACCTGCTTGTATTCCAGTGGTTAGACTTCTGCTGAAACGCTATATGCTATAAGTCAGGATAGCCATGAGGAACAAGTAGATATATTGGAGGATGATGAGTAAACAAATAAAACTTGCTTCCATATAAACCATGAAGTGACATTTATTATGTGGCCATAGATAAAGCACACAGTCTAGATATAAACATAGTTATGTGTGAACGACACAGTCTAATTAACCACTTGACCACTGGGCACTTAAACCCCCTTCCTAGCCAAACCAATTTTCAACTTTCAGTGCTCTCACAATTTAAATGATAATTACTCAGTCATGCAACACTGTACCCATATGAAATGTTGTCCTTTTATTCACACACATAGAGCTTTCTTTTGGTGGTATGTATTTAATCACCACTGGGTTTTTATTCTTTGCCCTATAAATGAAAAAAGACTGAAATTTTTGTTAAAAAAATGCATTTTTCTTTGTTTCTGTTATAAAATTTTGCAAATTAGTAATTTTCTTCATAAATTTTGGCCAAAATGTATACTGCTACATATCTTTGGTAAAAATAACCCAAATCAGTGTATATTATTTGGTCTTTATGAAAGTTATAGAGTCTATAATAGTGGTTCTCAATTCCTGTCCTCGGGACCCACTAACAGGACAGGAGTGCAGGATAACTGAAATACATCACAGGTGATATCATTTGCTGCTCAGTGATTGCAGTATTCTAGTCTGCATCTCCCCAAGATAATCCTTAAAATCTGGCCTCTTGGTGGGTCCTGAGGACCGGAGTTGAGAACCACTGGTCTACAAGTTATGGTGCCAATCACTGAAAATTGATCCCACCCGATGTACTGAAGGCCTATCTCATTTCTTGAGACACTAACAAGCCTTGAAAGTAAAAATACCCCCCAAATGACCCCTTTTTAGAAAGTAGACATTCCAAGGTATTTAATAAGAGGCATGGTGAGTTTTGTGAAGTTGTATTTTTTCCCATAATTCTTTGCAAAATAAAGATTTTTTTCTTTCTTTTTCTCACAAAATTGTCATATTAACAGATTATTTCTCACACCCAGCATATGCATACCACAAATTACACGAAAAATCACATTCTACTACTCCTCCAGAGTATGGCAATACCACATGTGTGAAACTTTTACACAGCGTGGCCACATACAGAGGCCCAATATGCAGGGAACACCATTAGGCGTTCTAGGGACATAAATTACACATCTCATTTCTTGACTACCTCTTGCAAATTTGAAGGTCCTGGAGCTCCAGGACAATGGAAAGGCCCACAAAATGACCCAATTTTGGAAAGTAAACACCCCAATGTATATTCTATGAGGCATAATGAATCTTTTGAAAATGTATTTTTTTCCACAAGTTTTTGTAAAATGTGTAAAGAAAATGAAAAAGCATTTTTTTTACACAAAGTTGTACATTTATAAGAAATTTCTAACACACAGTATGTACATAGCAAAAATTAGTATTACACTCCAAAATATATTCTGCTACTCCTCCCAAGTATGGAGATACTACATGTGTGACAATTTTACACAGCCTGTCCACATAGAGAGGCCCAACATGCAGGGAGCACCATCAGGTGTTCTAGGGGCATACATTTCAAATCTAATTTGACTACCTATTACACTATTGTGAGGCACTGTAGTGGCACGGATGGGCACTGTAGTGGCATGGATGTGTCACAGATGAGAACTGATGTGGTATGGAGGAGCATGAATGAGGCATAAATGAGCATGGATGGGGGTGGATGAGCCATGGATGGGGATGACTGAGCATATATTTGGATGACTGAGCACGGATGGGGATGGCTGAGCATGAATGGGATGACTGAGCACTGATGGGGATGACTGAGCATGGATGGGGATGACTGAGCATGGATGCATGGCTGAGCACGGATGGATGGGTGAGCACGGATGCATGGCTGAGCATGGATGGATGGATGGCTAAGCACAGATGTGTGGGTGAGCATAGATGGATGGCTAAGCATGGATGGGTGGGTGAGCACGGGTGCATGGCTGAGCACAGATGAGGATGGATGGGTGAGCATGGAAGAGGATGGGTGGGTGAGCATGGATGAGGATGGATGGGTGAGAATGGATGAGGATGGATGGGTGAGTACGGATGAGGATGGATGGGTGAGCACGGATGGATGGGTGAGCATGAATGCATGGCTGAGCACAGATGGATGGATAAGCATGGATGGATGGCTGGGCATGGATGAGGATGGATGGGTGAGCATGGATGAGGATGGATGGGTGAGCAAAGATAAGGATGGATGGGTGAGTACAGATGAGGATGAATGGGTAAGCACGGATGGATGGGTGAGAATGTCACAGAGCAGTGCTGTAGGCTCTTCAGATCCTGCCCACAGCGCTGCTGCATCTCATCTCTACCCCTCTCCTCTCACACTGCACCCATCGGTGCAGAGAGGGGAGAGACAAGCCAGACATCCACCGGCTTGTTTACATCTGATCGCTCCATCATTTGATGGAGCAATCACGTGGTAAAGGGCCACTGTGAGCGGTTCCTGGGTGTGCGATTCTGGGAGGACGTTATAGTACTCCCTCCCAGAACAATGAGTCCACCTTGCGGCCGTGTTTCCACAATGGGCAGTTGCCAAGTGATAAAAAGGTAAAAGCCCAAGTCTCCTCCAGCCTTAAACACTAAGGGCTCATGCACACCGGACATTTTTACAGCTGTTGTTAGGGGCATCTGACTTTTTTTAAACTGCCTCTAAACGCCCCTCCATGTTAGCCTATGTGTCCACATAGAGGCGTTTGGAGGCATGAGCATTTAGGGGCAGTAGGAAAAAATGACAGCATGTGTTTCGAGGAGCAGTAGAAATGAACCCCTAAACACCCCTAAACACTGCTAAAAGCTGCAATAAACTGTTAGCCGCATTTGTCGATTTTAGACGTTTCTACATTATGGGGAATGTTTTACTGAAGAAAGCCAAAAAACGCTAACACCAAAAAAAGCCCAAAAACGTTATTCAAAAACAAGGCTTTTAATGCTGCTTTTTCCTGGCAGCAGCGCTGGCATTTTTTTAAACGTCCTATATGCATGAGGCCTAAATGGAGGGCCCAGCACTGGCTAGTCTTACTACACACTGCACTGTGCCTTCCCCACGGGACACTGGCAGCCAGTCCCAGCAAGCCGTCATGTGTCTTCTGGCTGATAGGTGATCTTTGAGCCTGTTTCCATCACAAGTGCTGGGCCCTCCCATATCCATTCCTTGCAGATACCCTGACTTCACCAGTGTGCAGCATAAAGCCTTTATGTTTCTGTTTTGGATATCTCCATTCCTCCAGTGGAATGCTTGCAGCACAGGACTGGGTCAATAGGGTGCATGTTACTACTACAAAAAACTTCTAACCCATTCTATGGTTGAGTTGGGTCTGTTTGTGGCATGTTTAACTAGACTTCTGCTGAAATGTCCCCTGCACAACTCATCGCTGGGAAGATCAGTGTACTGCTGTCTCTCTGCCTCCTGTTGACATGTCCCTCATTCAGTTCTGGCCCCAGCTATCTTAGCCCCTGTACAGCTCATTACAGAGGTCATGTGATCACTTATAAAAAAGAAGGGAAAATGTTGTTATAGTGTTACATATATAGACATTTTGCCTTGCATTTCTATTTTAAACTGAATGGGTTGTTTTAAAAAGTTAGGGTTCATATACTGTATGCCGTACTTTGTGTGTAACTATAGTGAATTATGCATATTACTTGAATACATATTCATCAGCACAGATTTTAAGTGATTGTAAAGGCAGAAGGTTTTTTTTTATCTTAATGCATTCTATGCATTAAGATAAAAAGCCTTCTGTGTGCAGCAGCCCCCCTCAGCCCATCTAATACTTACCTGAGATCCCTCTAGATCCAGTGGTGTTGCAGCAGTGTCTCGGCTGCCCAAGACTCCTCTCCTCATTGGCTGAGACAGCAGTGTGGTGCCATTGGCTCCCGCTGCAGTCAATCAAAGTCAGTCAACCAACTAGGAGACAAAGGGGGTGGGCAGGGCCATGGCTCCATGCCTGAATGGATACAGAGAGCTGTGGCCTGGCTCATGTGCCCCCATAGCAAGTTGCTTGCTGTGGGGGCACTCAACAGGAGGGAGGGGCAAGGAGCATTGAAGAGGGACTCCAGAAGAGGAGGACCTGGGCTGATTTGTGCAAATCCACTGCAACAAAACAGTTAAGTGTAACATGTTTGTTATTTTTAACTAAAAGTGTCTTTACAATCACTTTAACTACACAAAACCGAAATTTGGCTGAAACAAGAAAACATTTGCTGCTGCCTGGGAACATGGTTTCACAATCACCTCCACAACACTGCTGACTTACTTTTGCCACACGAAAATACAATATGCAGTTTTCAAAAGATAAGTCCTTGCAATGTGTCCAAAATTCTGAAGGTTTATTTAAAAACATTTAAATTCTTCCTACCTGCATCTGCATAATATGTGCATTGATCATGCAGTTACATGGTTTTGTTTGCTGCCCTGTACAGGCAGCCTATGATAGAGTAAATCTTTACAATCCCTTGTCAGCAGTTTCTGTGAGTATTAAAATATGCAGCATGGCACTGCACGGGTAATTCATGGCCTCTGTAGTGTGAGAACTGACATTTTCTGTGAAGAAACAACATATTCCACATTCCCTGGGTCTCTTAGTCCAGCGCTGGTGAAGGTGAGAGCTGAAGAGTAATTTGATCTGACAGACACAAATCAGCAAAACAATTAAGGGCTTCTCCACATGCATGGCCTCCACCAGTGTATTTGCCTGCTTTCCTGTATGGGCGGTTGAATGTAAATGGACCGCCTGTCCATATACATCCGACTATCATCCGATTTGCCAGAACAAATCCCTCATCCATCTGTTTTTAGTGGATCAGATCAGATGTCAGCAGATATAAATAGACACATGTCCGTTTACATCCGCTGCTCCATAGAGGGCAATAGATGGTCTCATCTGGTCCACGTAAAAAAAACTGACATGCGGACCCGATCGGTTCGCCCATACGAAAGGGGCCTAACAGAGGGATTTTTATAACATTGGCACCCCCCCCCCCACATTGTAATGATAAAATTGCAAAGCACTGATTGGATTCTGTAAAACTCAAAACAAGCAGTTGACTGTCCCTTTAGTGAAGAGAGACAAGCTAGGTGAATGAATACACAGACATTGGGAAATTAATCAGCCAAGACATTGCAAACTTCAGCCATGACATGTGAGCCCATCATTTTTATTACAAGGTGAGACAAACAAACGACACGGGGAATATAACTATGCTAATACTTAGTTAAAACAATGAAAGCATTTGAAAGTATACAATGCCTTTAGGATCAAGGATTTACACCAGTATGGAGCACTTTGGCATGCTTCATGCCGTAGCTCTTAATCATAAGGCCTGATTATTAATTGTTACAGCTTGAAAAGCATCGCAGTGTACCTATACTTTTGCTACCAGTGTAATCCTTGATCCTAAATACACTTTGTGAACTTCGAGCATACTGCTTGGACTTATCTTTTGAAGACATCAATGCAATGTAAGTTTCTGTACCTTGCATTGCCTTACTAAAGTGTCAAAAATATTTTATTTTTTAATTGCACTGTTAGAGATGAACTTCAGGTAGACTGCTAAATACACAGTTAGAATCCATAGATGGGTGCTGTTTTACTTGCTAAAGGATCTGTAATTTTTTTCCATCCAGTCCTGATATCTACACATCCTTTGCCAGAAAGCACAGCCAGGATGGTGACTGAATGTTTCTTTGCTGTAGTTAATCAATGTAGCTTAGTCACTACCCTACCCTCAGCCTGTGATTAGAGAGGAAAGGGACAGAAGCCTGAAGACTGATGAGGTTTTCTCTTTTCTCTGTCAGCAAGCTCCCTATTAGCATTCAGCAGAGCCTGATTTACTAAGAGTACTGACCATCCCCTTGACAGTACAGGAGTTCTTCAATACAGGAGACTGATATAAAAACAGGTTCATGTACTAACTTTTGTCCAAAATCGTCTGTTGGCAGTTGTGTCTTGCGTACTGACATGAGTCAAGTAATTGTACAACAAAGCTGAACGTAGTGACGTGTTACGAGCGTATAACAAGGAAGTTCAGGTGAATGTGATTTGTGAATTAGGAACACAAGTTTACACTACCGAACACTTCCTGGATTCAGAGCATACGTGTTTAGCACTTACATCTTTGTTGGGCCACCTTCTGTATAAACGAGTTAACAGTCGTACAACAGCTTGTTGTACAACAAAAGATTTCTAGTCTGCTGGTCTGCTAGTCTGAAGGTCGGCTGTTGTAATCGTGCATACTAACAGTCGGATTATTGTACAACAAGCTGTTGTAAGACTGTTGTTGTACGACCGTTGCATCGTGTGTGCCTTAAGTATTATTTCTGTCTGCATGTGTCACTTCTGACAAGTTTTCCTGACGCCAAAAGAAAAAAGTGACAGGGGAGGGAATTCCAGCACACAGCCTGTGATTGACAGCCTCAGCTCTGTTCCTGTGTGCTGTGTGAAAGGGGGGGTGTCTCCTTTCCTTCCAATCACCATTCAAATTTATAAATTCTGCACTTTGAATGGATATAGAGAGGAGATGACTGCAGATAAACAAGAACAACATATGTAGGAGGATTTGTTTCACCTCTGTGTATCACCTGAGGCCAGGCACTTCATTGGGTATATGTAAGGGTTTACAACCACTTTCAGATAGGTTTGATTATTTTTGAAATGCATATACTTGATTGCATTGATCTGTGTTTTATATATCTCATAAGTTTGTCTTTCACTGTGTTGAAATTCCTGACACTATTTAGGGTTCTCATAGCTAAAGATTTTAACCCCTTCACGCTGACATAACACATATATGTGATCCCATGGAAGTGGGCTTTTTTCCACATGGTGCGCTCCCAGCACAGAGACCAGGGTCTCACCGAGAGCCCCCGACCCCGTACTAAAAATCGGGACATGGATCTCCCCTATTCCAGGTCACCTGATCACTGTGGTAGCCTCTCATTGGCTTCCACAGTGACCAGTCACTATGAAGCCAGTCCCTGTGTTTTTTCCTTTCTGTGAATGGAGAAGAAAGATACAATGTATCTATTGTGTTCCTAGCAGAAAGAAATGAAAAAAAAGGGTTTGTAAAAAAAATCAAAATAAATAAATAGTAAAAAATAAAATAAAAAAGAAAGAAAAATACCTAGAACAAGGTTTGATCTAGGTCAGTGCCAGGGTTAGAGTTTGTGTCAAATAAGGGTCAAAGGCCAAGGCCAGGGTTAAAGGTCAGGGTCAGTATATTTTGGACAGGATTTTTTTTAAACTAGTATCAGTGTCAATTAGTGTCACTGTGCTTTAGGTAAGACAAAAAAAAGGAAGCAAAATGAGCACTGTTGCTTCTAGGATATACAGGTACAAACAACAAATAACATACACCTATGTGGTATCATTGCAATTTTCAGGAGCAGGAGAATGAATTTTGGGTTGTTCTTTGGTGGTAGGTAATAGTAGTAACAAGAAATATACAGCTAAATTTAAAAATAAATATATATTTTATTATTTTGGGAAAGTTTTCCTTTGATAATAATAGTAATAATAAAAAAAATCAGGAGATATCCATAACTATTTACTACCAAATAAAAGCCCAATTTGTCCTGAATAAAACAAGGTTTAATCCACCTGGAAGCATAAAGTAGTTGTGATGACATGTATGGTTTTACTAACACATGTCAAAGTTGCAAAATTGTGCCTCAACTGTGATACCCCATACAAATTGGAAACACTGGAACAAAAATACTGCATACCTGTTCAACTAAGATTTTCATGCCTAAGGGTACCCCACTTCCTTGCTAACCATCCCCCTCCCACACTAAATCTCCCCCTTAAAGCCATGAACTTCTACAACTGAATTAAATCCAATACATCTCTCTTTTCTAATCCATCCTCCAGGATAAGTTCACGTTTTGCAAATCCAAAGCTATGCTATTATGGAAATCTAGACCTCCTCACCTCCATTCACCCTCTAAATGGAAAATTGCCATAAAATTGATTTTTAAAGCCTCCATCACACTAACCACTCAGAACTGGCATTACAAATTACCAATAGATGGCATTACACACCGGCTAGAGTGGTTACATTTTCTCCTTCCCTATCCCTCCTATGCTGGCACAACTGTGGACAGGTAGGCAACCTTTTACACACCCTCTGGGGATGCCCCAATCTCACCAGTTTCTGGAGACAAGTCTTCCAATGAATCGCCCAATGCACTGGGATCCTTAGTGAACCTGACCCCTTCCTAGGTTTACTTAATATTGAGATAGACCTATACCCAGCAACATTCCAAACTGTAGTTACTCACATATTGCTTGCAGCCCATCTACTAGTAGTACGGAATTGGAAATCTAACCTGACTCCCAATCTCTCTGACGTGGTGGGGATGGTGGACCAAAATTATACCTTTGAATGCCTTTTGACAATCAATTCCCTCCAATGTGCCAGCTTTGCCAAGTCATGGAGTATATGGAAAATAAATAATGTTAAGTTCTCTCATTTGGTTACTCAATGTATACAATGATCTCTCATGTTTCATATTTTGCATTTAGTGTTTGTTCTTTATCCTTTGCATGAATGGGGTTAAGTTATAGGATGGATTTCTGGGTCAGGGGATAGCCAACAGTAATGGGTATGTTCTAAATGTTCTGGTGAAAGCCTCTGGCAAGGTACATCCCCACATTGAAGGTTTGTGGCCTGATGGATCATCTACCCGACGTTCGTTATACACTCATTGATGTCAAACCTTACAACGACCCATATCCAGATAGAGTTATAATTCATTTGG
>BLSH010345773.1:539039-551319 GCA_018402905.1 Glandirana rugosa | reverse complement strand
TTGCCACTGCGATAAGTAAGGGAGACCGGGTGTGGTGGGTTGGAAGGGCCATTCAGGCAAACCAACTTGGGATAGTTCCAGGGTGCTCAAAAAATTGGGTAGGTCCCCTAGAGTGCGGAAAACCGCAGTTTTACCCTCATGGCGTACTCTGAGTTGAAAAGGGAATCTCCACTGGTACTTAATCTGTCTTTCCTGGAGCATGGAGGTCAGAGGCTTTAGGGCTCGTCTCATGTTCAGCGTTTGGCGTGAAATGTCGGGAAGGAGCATAATTGGGGTGTCATTGAAGAGTATGGTGTCCTGTGTGCTGGCAGCTCTCATAATCTGTTCTTTAATTTTGTAGAAATGAATTCTGCATAAAGTGTCCCGGACAAAGGAGGGGTCAGATGGTCGCTGACCTGAGGTCCTATGGACCCTGTCCAATTCTATGGGAGACTCCTTAGGTAGTTGCAGGATTTGGTTAAATATGGCTGCCACAGCACTAGGGAGATCCTTGTGCTCCACCGACTCAGGGATGCCCCTGATCCTTATGTTATTCCTTCTGTTCCTATTCTCTGTGTCATCCTGCTGGTACATGAGTTGCTGGATCATAACAGTGTGGGTGTTTAGCGTTTCTTCATGCTACTGCAATGCAGTACAGAAGCCTTCTGAAGTATTCTCAATGTCCTCTATGCGAGCCCCTATGTCTTTCTTAAGGTCTAGTATCTCTTGTTTGTAGGTTTTCTCTATGCGTTTTACATAGTTCTCAAAATCAGATTTAGTAGGTAGGGAGCGTATATAGCCCTGTAGGGATCGCATTTGTGACTCCAGGTCCCAGCCACCCCCTGAACATTGGGAGTGTAGTGAGGGGCTTGGGGAGCGATGTGGAGCAATGTCAAAGTCTGTGAGAGAGGCAGAGCGTCCCCTGGATCTCACCTGTAGTGCGTCTGCAGGCTCCGAATGTGTGGGAGATGACGGCGCCATCTTGGAGAGCGGCTGTAGCTGAGAGGCCGCAGATGAGCGGGTGAAAAACCGGCCCAGGTCTCCGCTTTGTCCACCGCCGGCCGGCTTATTTTGGTCCCGCGGCTTCCCCTTGCCCATCGGAGGAATTTAGGAGGATTATGCGATGGAATGAAGTATAATTAGGCCCGCGAGTGCCACGAGGACCGGGAGCAGTCAGATCACGAGTCTTCCTTCTCCATGCGCCAGGCTACGCCCCCGAAAGGATAATTTTTAACTCTTTTACAACCCCTTTCTCCTACACATATAACCTCTAGCTTTCCTTTATCTTTGACCTAAATATTAACTTTTCATTTCCCTTATCCTTTGCATCTGCACATTAACTCCTTAATTTTTATCCTCCCACTGTATGTGACCAGTACATTAACCCCTCCACCACGTCCTCCCCCTGTGTATGACTTGTTTGCAATGTATCTAGTACACCATAACCAAGCACCATGTTTTAAGCCCCTCAATATTAGAATATTTCTTCATTTCCAAAAAAAATATTGTTTCTACTTTCCAAAAAGAGGTAATTTTTGGGATGTTCACTCTGTCCTGACATTTTTTTTTAACAGAAAGTAATGGAAACAGTTTTTATTATTATTATTATTATTATATACCACCAAAAGAAAACTCTTTCACAAAAAAATGATATGTACAATTAATTTGGCTACAGTGCTACATACTACATACTACATACAACCACTGAATGTCAAAGCATCACTGCACTGTAAAATGCAAAATGGCCTAGTAAAGAAGGAATATTACTAGCTGGTATTCAAGTGGTAATGAAATTCATTTCACAGGAAAAACTACTGATTTCTCCATTGGCAAAATTGTTCTAATTAGAAACTTAGCTTTTCCAATTGTATTGCTCAGTCAAAATGTGCTTAAAAAAAAAAAAATTGTTTAGTGTTTTTCTGCTGATGTGTTTTTCCTTTTTTTGTGTATTTGACTGTTATTTGTGAACTGCCACTTCGAGGTTTTTAATGTACTTTCCTGCATTTTTCTGTACTTCTCTGAATAGAAAGTAAAACATTAAGACCAACAAGAGGGCTATTTTTTGGCACAAGACAAGGTCCTTGATAAAAAGGAAAGGATCATCTATCCTTCAGTAGCCATTCAAAGCCAATTGCCCATTTAAATCCCCCAAAACTATTTGAATTTTCAATCGACACACTTTGCAAAAATAGCTATATTTAATCAATGTATCCCAATAGTCACATGAATTTTGAGGAGATTGCAAGTCCTAATTCTTCAGTGTATATATTAATATTTTAGTATGCATGTTGCTGTAGTACAAAACTGTTTTTTTTTTCTTTATTGGTTTGACAGCAGGGATAACATGATATATGGGAATAAGGGCTCATAAAGCTTGACTTTAATTGAGCAGTACACATAGCAGTTCGGTGGCTGTATTAGAACAGCTTTGCATTGCACTGCATTTTCTATAAATGCAGCAGGTCTAACTGAGCTGCGTTTTAACTGCAAGCAAATAGTTTTAAACATTATTTTTTTTGTTGAACACTGTATTTGAAATTCAAATAGCAAATATGGGGGCTGATTTATTAAAAGCAGAGTGCAAAATCTAGTGCAGCTCTGCATAGAAAGCTTTCAGGTTTTTTTGTCAAAGCTTAATTGAACAAGCTGAAGTTAGAAGCGTATTAGCTACTATGCAGAACTGCACCAGATTTTGCACTCTAGTTTTAATAAATTAATCTCACAAAAAATCCAGAATAATTAAGACTTCTATAGTTTAGTATCTTTTTTATTAGGACAAAACTTAAGGAATAGATGACTCTATTATATCGCCTATATAATAAAAAAAACTGAAATATGTGTTTGCTTCCTCATTATTCTTATCTGTTTTGATAATGTTTAACAGCTTAGGTTTGTTGGTCTTGCTTTTATGATATAAATGTTTATATATGAATGCATGCTAAGGAAAATGCTTTTTTTGTGAATAGTCCTTTAAAACATATAAAATTGTTGCATTTGTATATAAGAGATGAGTTCTAACAGAGCTGAGCATATTTGTAATGGGTACAAAATAGAATTTCCTTATTAACAGATGAATTTTTTATATAAATATTAATTTGTTTTGTACATTCTTGTAGGTTTTTTTAAATACTTCATCATGTAAAAAACATATATTGATATAATGTGTACACGCAATTATAAAGTTTTCCTTAAAACTGTGACTTTGTTATAGTTCTTAGCAACTAAAGATGTTAGTGCAAAAAAAAAAGTATCACGGACAGTACTCAACTATTTTTGTGCTCTAATACACTACAATCATCACTACCATACAGCCCCCCCCCCAATCCAAGGGGTAAAGCCCCCATATTGGGTAAAAAAGAGGTTAGGCAATGGCACAAGAGGCTTAATGTTATACAAACTTCCTGAATTTATTAAAGTAGTATCAAAAGCAGGAGAAAATGACTCTATATAAAAATACACACAATGCTAATCCCCACAATTCCAGCACCAAGGTGCATGAAAACAAGGTACACTATATAAACGTCCAGACATCTATTATGTATATATGTGTCACATATGACCAGGGTGGATGATCCTCGTATCAGTTAAGATAGGTTAGGCTGGAAATTGTGACACATATGTGCCCCAGGGCCCATTGAACTACCTCATAATAGTCTAAGTTTGACATGCTTGCTGATTTTCCCAGCTCCATGTTAGCTGTGTACACTGGCTGCAGTAGTCACCTGCATTGACATATCTGTGTTTCCCCACAGTCCCGCCATGTGTTTAAGGGATCAAGGGGGCATGGATCCAGGACATCACGTGACATACTGGTGACATCAATGCGTTTCACTAACGTGCTAGTGTAGCTTTGCCAGGATGATGACGACAAAGAGATTAATAAGTTATTATGAGGTAGTTCAATGGTCCCTGGGGTGTATATGTGTCACAATTTCCAGCCTAACCTATCTTAACGGATGTGGCGATTGTCCGCATTGGCCATATGTAGCACATATACATAATAGATGTTCAAACGTTTATATAGTGTACATTGTTTTTATGCACATTGGTGTTGGAATGGTGATTGACACTGTGTGTGTCTCATATAGAGTAATTTTTGACATATGTTTTTACTCCTTTTGATGCCATTGCCTAACCTCTTTTTCACCAAATCCGGGGGCTTTAGCCTTTGAATTGTTTTTTTTTTTCTGTATGGTAGATAATTATTATTTATAATTGTTATTATGGCAACACTTAACAAGTGAGAAGGCATAAATTATTAAGTAATTGATGATACCCCCCCTTTTTTTCTTTATTGTCAATTTACAATCACCACTAGCAACTAAAGATATGGAAATCAATCCACCAAATTCTCGACTCTACCCAAATGGAGTCAATATTGTGTTTTTTTTTTAATAGCATTTGACTCCTCATAACTAGTTTATTAGAATTTGAAAATTTGAAAAACATTTTCTGTTGTGCTGTCAAGCTTGTAATATTGCTGTCCATTGTTTTAAATGCATAGGAAACATACAGCGTCTCTTTTGCTTTAAAAGCTTTCCTGACAGCATTGTTTTGTTCTAAAGCCATAGTTCTGCTTTAGGACAACATCCTTTTGTTCACATTTTCTACTATACTGGTTGTGCCTTAGTGGGTAGAATTGGGATCATGGGGGACAGTTATGCAGCTTATTTGCATTCCATGCTACAAACTCTGGTAAGGGGGTTGCTTTAACCCCATATTTAATGACCACATTACAGTATAAAGAAATAAAAATTCAGACACCAGTTTTAGGGGGACTTTATTTGAAACAATTAGCCTAGGAGATATTCTAAAAAAATAATATCTCCTTGCTTTGGTCAAAATCACTCATGACTTCAAAAGTCAAGCTCAACATTTGATTTTCTAAAATAGCTTATGTTCTAAACACATTTGCTGTTATTCCCAACATATACTACCTGTTGTTCATTTGAACTTCAGACACAAAAACACTAAAGAGAATCAGATAAAAGAAAAAAGAAATCTCCCATATGTCTAAGCAATAACGTACTGAAAGAGCAAAGGCTTCAGTTATAAATAGAAGTGGCTAATCTTTGTATGTTTGACATTTGAGGAGCTACCATGTAATAATTCTCTACTGTGCTGGAGAGCCAAGAGAGCATGTAATTAACTGTTTCACTGCTGGTCCGGAGTGATTATGTTTAGCTATGAAAATGTGGTGGTGAACTCATATAATATAAATAAGGTGATTAATTTAAGAGGAGAATATGCAAAGGCTATATGCTGTGCACTGGTAAAGTCAAGATATCCATGAGAAACAAAATTGGAGGATGATGAATAAACATATAAACCTTGCTTCCATATAAACAATGAAGTAACATTTATTGTGTGGCCATAGATAAAGCACACCGTCCAGATTAAAACACAGTCATGTGGGAACAACAAAGTCTAATTTAAAGGTAAAAACCCAAGTCTCATCCAACCTCAAACACTAAATGGAGGGCCCAGCACTTGTGATGGAAACAGGTTCAAGATTCACATACCAACTGGAAGGCTCACTGGGATCATCTGTAGGTGTCCCACAGGAAAAACACACATCAGTGTGGGGTGTAGTAAGGCTAGAGCCCACCAAGAAGATGACCGCTCACAGGATGGAGACAATGATGCAGCAGGGAAAGGGAGATGATGTGGCCACTTCGGCAGCCCATGTCAGAGGAAGGGGAGGAACCAGGGGGACTCTCTCTCCAATCAGATAACGCGTTTCAAAGCTCCTGGCTTCTTTGTCAAATCTTTGAAATTATTTCTAGGTAGTCCAAGCAACCAATCACCAGCTTGGTAATAGATAAAGTAAAATTTGGCAGCTCCCGCCTAACCCCCCTCCATGTCCTGCCCCCACCTCATCTAGTTGTTTGCCGACTCCCGCTGTATGTTAGACCCTGCTAAGAGAATGACAGGGGGTTAGGGCTGGAAGAAGAATCAACTCCCATTCCACCCTGCCTGCTGGCGACACCGGCCTCCCCTGATATAGCTCCACACCACTCCAGAGCAGGCGAGTGGAAATTTTGAGGGCTGAAGTAGAGATTCAGAGAGTTAACTGCATCTCCTGTGCTCTCTGTAAAATGCCTGCAAAGCTTTGTAATCATTTGAAATTGTAAACTCTTTTTTTATTTTATTTGTAAGACTTTATATAAACAGTAAAATAAAGTTTCTCTACCAGATGGCCTATCCCAGAAGCCAGGTACCATACTTTGTGTTTGGCTGCTATACACTTCCCATCAGTTCTTGGTTACCCATGGCAACTGCTTTACAACTCCAACTCTCTTACTGAGTTAACCTTTTGTAGTGGCCTCGCTTCATACCCCGTGTGTGCTTTATAGGCCCTGTTCCTTCAAATTGCCATGTATCACCATGCACCTCTTTGAATAACTTCAGACCAGGCTTGAAAGCAGGCTTGAAACAGTTAGCAGTTTTACCGATGATTCAGCAGCACAGTTCAACAACACACATGAGACAGTGTCCAGCCCTAACTAACTAATGAAGGCCGCCCAGGTTCCTACCTTCCAGTCAAGTAAAGTTTTTTCAGCAGTCCAGTAATGGTAGTTTCCTAGTCCAGGGAGAATCCCAGCAGGGTGACCCAGAAGGGAGCCACATGCTACAGTAGGAGTACATGGTGCAGCAGACCTTCCCCTGTAAATCCCATGTGGAAGAGGGCAAGAACTCTGAATCCTCCCCTTTATGTACGTGGCTTGCAGCAGAAGGAAGGACTCAGAAAGCCTGGGAAACAAGTCTAGAAACAGTTAGCCCCTTCCCATCCCTTCAGGGCAACCTGAACTAACTGCATCACTGTATATCCAAAAGAGAAAGGGAGTGAAGCCGCTCAGGTGCGGGGTAACAAACATCCGGCCAACAGGTGCAGGTCCCGTTTGTGATTTCAGGAGATCCACATTAAAGCAAGGAGATGACCGCACACATGCTGCACCGGTTTGCTGGAAAATGTTTGTAAATTTATTCAACAAGGTACATCACAAAGTGACAAACATAATGACAGATACCGGCATGTCCATGGATGACAATGGGTTAACGCGTTTCACAGCGCTTACGTCTGCTTATTCATAACCTACATGAATTGCCAAATGATCCTCAATTTATAGAGCCCAAAAAGCGGGCTAAGTAAAGCCACAGCTGTTCTGAGTGGATCATTAGTGCTTAATGCACCGATTCAGCTGCCCCCAGACCTATCTAGGAGGAGCCGAATCAGCGCTGAGAGTTAAAACCTCACAACAATCTATAAAAGCACATACATGCCCCAATACGATAGCCATGCAATCATGAGAAAAACGAAGGTGAAAAAGTGAAGAATTAATAGAAAATGTTTTTGCATAATGCTATACACATAACTACATCACTGCACAGTACAATTAATACAACAGAAATACAGTCAATGATACCCCACAAGCACCTGCTTAAACACTCTTTATGAATTCCTCAAACTGACATTTGCACAGGTGGGTATATTAAAAGCTGACCAACCCATTTAAAAATTTGGAAAGGACATGGTGAAATAAACTGCAGTTTCTTCAGAACAGAGCAATGAATGAATTTGCAACAAAGTTTGCTAAAAAACAACATTTCTAGTTTATTAGTATTAATCTGTAAGTTGTCTAAACTGGTTTTGGAGCTTTCTTTATTCCTTTTTAGCTTATGTTTTATATGAGACTTTGGGAATGCAGAGGTTCTTGAAAGAAGATCACAGGATAAAAATAGAGGGCTCTGAATTGACAGTATTAATGGAAAAGGTCAAGATCTCTTTAGCAAATCGTTGTACAATAGTGCTTAAAGAAGAACTAGAGGTATTATAAATTAGTAGAAGGAAGAGGGGAGGGGAAAAATTAGTAATGCATGATTAGTATTTGCCTCCCTTCCTTCTACCATTTTATAATTCCTCTAGTTCTTTTTTAAAGACTATCGTCCTTTTGAAGCCTCGCATCTTTATAATTCATTATAGTCATGCGCCCCCCCCCATGTTTTAATATCTTTCCACCCTTACAGAAAAAAGGAAATATAGGACGTTTCCTTGGGAAAGTTGCAGACACCACATGCAGCTAATCAGCTCACCAACCACTTGGGCAAAAATCCAATTCTAAATCCAGAATGTATAGAGGACTGCATGCTACCAGTCTCATCCAGACTTAAAGTGCAACATTAGGAAAAAAACGTGTTTGACCTTTGATTAGTCCAGATAACCTCTAATGTTTTTTTATCCTACAGCTGCATGGCTGCTGGGCATGCTAAAATCTTAGTTTTAATCCTGCCAGATACTACTTTCAGCTTCAGCCCCTGTTCACAATGTGGCAATTTGTCATGCAATTTGACAGGTCCAAATTGCATGACAAGTCGCACCCCATTGTTGGCAATGGAACTGTTTGAATAGCTGCGACTCATGTCACAGACACTTTGAAAAAGGATCCTGCACTTCTTTTTGCCAATTTATTTGTGACTTGAATAGACTTATTTTGCATGAACTGACAAACTGCAATGAAATTGGCAGTGCAAATCACACTGATCTTTGAAATTGCACTGAAATAGCATGATTTTAAAGCCACACCAGTGTGAATTTTACAAACTTGGCCCAAACAAACTATGTCCCTCACTAACATGTGAGGCCACTGGATGTGTGGTATAAACTGTATGAATCTAAGGCTACATACAGCATACCACACTGAGTTCCCGGGTTCAAGCCAAAACTTTCTCTCTCATACCCGGAACACATTAGAGTCTATCACAGTGCCACTCAGCCATTCAGAGAAAACAATGTATTTTAGCAATGAACACAAAGTTTCCTCTGATTGAGCCATAGAGTCGGGCTGATGATGTCACAACCTCTCACCAATCAGAGGAAGCTTTGTATTAATTTCTAGAATACATAATTTTCTCTGCATGAGGACCGTGTGATAGACTTTGCTGTATTCCGGGTATGAGACAGGCAGTCTCATTAGTTAGTGAAAGACATCGTTTGTTTGGCCAAGCTAGCCCAAACAAACTATGAAAAGTATATCAAAAGATGGAGTTCAACTTTAATCTTCTGGCACTGCTGGTGTTAGGCAGACCATAGATGGTGCAAATTTCTTTCCTGCAACCATGGGTTGCAGGAAAGCAATTTGTACATTTCCCACATCAACACAGACAGTGCTGACAGGGGAATCCCTCCTGTTGAGCAATTGTCTACTCCCAGTGGGGACAGCTATAGCAGCCGCTTGCAATAATCGCAAGTGAATCCATCAGGCTGGTTGTACCAAAGTTGATCGATTGATCAACTTGGTACAACCAGCCTGCCCATAAATTATTTGAAGTGTGTATGGCTAGCCTTAGTTTGCTCATTCAGTGAAAGATAGTGTTGTTTACTCCCCCCCCCCTTTTCTATTCAAAAATCATTGTGTATTCTGTTCACAGATAACGAGGCATTCTCTAACAGGTCCGTCCCCACTCACTGTGCAGAGCGGAGCCAGACACAGTCCCGCTCTCCTCCATGGGGAAATTAAATGAAAATGGACTGCCTGTCCATTTTCATCCAATCTGATCCGCCAGACAGATGAAAAATAGGACCACCATCTGTCTGGATTTGGCAGACAGGATCAGATAGGATAGCAGCGTGTGTCAGCGGACATGTCACTGCTGACATCTGCCACTCCATAGGGGTGAATGGATGGTCTGATCAGGTCCTCCTGAAAAACTGACAGGCGAACCTGATAGGACAGCCTGTGTGAAAGGGGCCTAAATTGGCAAGCCGGAGGTTGTATCATTTACCCACCCCTCCTCTCCCCTTGGCCACACACAGAACGCTTATTATCCAAGAAGTTGAAGCTTTGGAAAACCACTGGGGAGTCTTCTCTCTTTTTCTCTCTATCTCTCTCTCTCACTCTCTCTGTTCTTTAAGGTGAAAGACTGAGCCCAGCAAATATGTTGATGCCCAGCCGAGATACATTGCCTTATGCAATTAGTTGAAGTGGATATTCCCATTTCTAGCATATGTTTTTTTTTACCCTTAAAGTGTTACTAAACCCAGGACTCTGCATTCACTATGTCAGGTCTCCCACAGTGCACAGAACATGGAAATGCAATTATTTTAGTAAATATAAACTGCTAAATATCTTTTCTCATAAGCAGTATAGAGCAGTCTTGTGTCTTCTATCAGTGCCTGGTTAAAGCTTTGTAGGAGTAGTTTTCATACTGCATCGGCTATCCTGTCAGGACCCTCTGTGTGGAAAATGCTGATTGGTCCTGTGCTGATCACATGCACTCTCCCAAGAAAAAAAAATAAAACTCTCTAGCAATACACACCAAACTGAGTATGTGTTGCCTGACTCCACCAACTGTCTGATCCGGACCTGTTTTGGCGTTAGTGGAAGAAGAGGAGGATCTGTACATACAGGATCAAACAGCAGTGGTGGCTGGTGAAATTTTAGGGTGGGGGGGCGCAAGACCCCGCCCTTCCTTTTTGACCCCTCACACTTCTCATAAGCCCACACCCCTTATAGATTCCACCCATTGTGTCAGGAGTATACAGCCCAGCATCCTTAGATAGGGTATACAGCATCGCCAGATAGGAGTATATACAGCATCACCAGAGGGGTATTTACAGCATCACCAGAGGAGTACATACAGCATCACCAGAGGAGTTTATGCAGATTAACCAGAGGAGTATATAGCATATCACCACAGAGGTATATACAGTATCACTCAGAGGAGTATATAGCATACCACCAGAGGAGTATATAGCATATCACCAGAGGAGTATATAGCATATAATTACAGGGGTATATACAGTATCACTTAGAGGAGTATGAATCATATCACCACAGAGGTATATACAGTATCACTCAGAGGAGCATATAGCATATCACCACAGGGATATATACAGTATCATGCAGAAGACTATATAGCATATCACCAGAGGAGTATATGCAGCAATGCAGCATCACCAGAAGGGTATTAGCATCCATCTACCCCCATGGCACTGACAGTACCCTCCCCCCAGGGCACTCGGGACATCAAAGTCCCACACTGACCCCATCTAGGAGCAAGCAGCAGGCAGTGAGCAGAGTCCGGCGAGCGGGAAGCGTGCTGTGTGTGCTCCGGCGGCATCCCCCTCCTCCTCCAAGAAAGACGTCCAATAGGATCACTGTGTTCTCCGCCAGTCGGGAAACCGGTAACACACTGGTGCTTCCTGAATTGGTGGACAGCAGCTCAGTGTTAGAAAGGCAAATGTTTATTTGCCTTTCTAAGGGCTTGTGGCAGCACGCTTTGCGCCACAAGCCACACTTTATTGAAGCCTATTAGAGCCTACGGCTCTAATGAGATGCTTCATAGAAACCCCCCCACCACGGTAATTCATGTGGCCGGTGCCTCAAAGGGGCCGGCCGCATGAATAGGGGGGGGGGGTGGTCATGGTCGGCCATGGATAGATTCAGGCTATGCCTGAATCTATTCATGGCATAGAGGGGGTGACGAGGAGAAAAGAGGCGGTGCCCATGCATCCTAATGGATGTGCCGCCCCTGTCAAACAGCCTTTTTACACAATGCAGAGGATTAACACAGTGAGTATCACAAGCATGCTTTACAGCATATACAGAATGATTTTACTGTTGTGGGTTTAGTATAGGGTTGCCACCTGTCGGGTTTCACCCGGACAGTCCGGGTTTTGACACATGTGTCTGGATGTCAGTCCGCCTTACACCCGGACACACATACCTCCAGTCAAGCGTCCTGGGACCAGTGAAGCAGCGTGTTTGTGAGGGGTAGCTCAGCTGTGGAACTGCGAGTCTGACCATCGCTCTCTGAGCCAGCCTAGCTGTCCGAGCTTAATGATGGATGGCAGGCCGTGGGCGCCCTATGATTGGCCGATCATGTATGGGCAGTGATTGGCCCGGCCGAGCTGGTCACTTGTGGAGGCAGGGCTAGCCTTGGCCTATGGGTGATTGCGGTCGGCAAATGCACAGCTGCTTGTTCCCGGAGTCCCCCCTTGCTGCCTGGCCCATGCTGTGTGACTATCTCCTGAGGTCTCTCTGTCATCTCACCCCTCACTCCTCTCTCTGTCAGCCCCCTTCCCTCTCAGCCACGTTCTTTGTCAACCCCCCATTTCTCTCAGCCTCCCTCTCTCTCTCGGTTCCGATCGGGACGGAGGTGTTCACTGGTCGAGCCGGCCCGGTTAGTGACGGGTATGTACTAGCCGGTTAGTATCCCGCGGGTGCCGGACGGTAGGTAGTAATTCGAGCCTGTCGATCCGACCGAGTCTCTCGCTACCAGTCTGAGCGTCAAGGTGTCG
>BLSH010345773.1:508932-519495 GCA_018402905.1 Glandirana rugosa | reverse complement strand
TTCCCCTCCCCCTCCCCTCCATCCCGCCTCCTTCCCTATTTTTTTTTCCTCTCCCCCTCTACATCGTCAACAAGAGCTTATATAACGCCACTCTAGTGTCAACTAAACAGTCCACAACACACAGTCACTCTGTGTTAGTGTGTTGTTGACTGTCTGGCACTGGCAGTGGCAATGGCAACTGGCAGGTGGAGTGGCAGACTGGCAGTGGCACTGGCAAACAATCATCACGTGAACCTGGAACATATTATATTTGTTTGTTATAGCTTGCCTTTTCTAGCACTGTGGACTCTGTGGAGATGGTGGAGGAGATGGAGAATGTTTTTTTTTTTCGAAGGTTGTGCAATGTGCCCCCACTGCCCCCAGTTTGAATTTTCTGACTGTCTGTGTCTGTCCATTCCAATGTCTACTGGGGTTTAAGCCTCAACCAAATATACTAAAAGTTTTTTTAAGACAACTGACGCCCGCCAAGCCACCAGAGGAAGGAAAATCCTTGAAAGAATACATTGAAACTTAAAACCTTTAGTAAATCTTTCGTGAATCACGCAAATACATACAGAAAAAAAAAAATCACACACCGTCACCGACCTGACCTCATTGTCTGTGCCATTGCCTGCCTGGCCCAGTGGCCCAGGCCCACTGGCTTGCCCTTTCTCGTGATTTTCTGAGTCAGTGACGTGTGTTTTTTTTTTTTTTTTTTTGGTATTGTGTGTATATTTGTGATCCCATGAGGATTTACTCAAGGTTTTAAGCTTCAATTGACAATTTATTCTGTCAAGGATTTTTTTACAACCTCTAATGGTGGCTTGGCTTGGCCTCAGTTACAGCCTTTAATAGGTGTAACACAGGTGAAATAATCATGGTAGAGTGCAGGACTGCAGGTAACGCTTTCTGTAAAGTGACTAAGTGACATGATCTTATAACGCCAATCTGGCCGTCTGGCATCAACAGTGCAACACACCTGTGTTCTGTTGAGTCTGTTTGACTGGCAGTGGCAGTGGCAGTGGTATTGGCAGAGTGGCAGTGACAACAAACAACCATCAGTGAACCTTGAACATTTTATATTTGTTATAGCTTTTCTAGCAATGAAAATGGAGAATGGTTTCTTTTGGAAGATTGCTCCCATTTTGAACTTTCACACTGACTGACTGTCTGTCTTCTGGCTAGGGGTAAGTAACCCTCAACCACGAATCAAATAAATATACTGAAAGTTTTTTTCAGACAACTGACGCCCGCCAAGCCACCAGAGGAAGGAAAATCATTGAAAGAATAAATTGAAACTTAAAACCTTCATGAAATCTTTATTGGATCACCCAAATACACAAAAACAAAAAAAAATCACACAGTGAGTCATCGACCCAACTGCACTGCTTGGCGCAGTGGCCAGGCCACTGGCCTGCCCTTTCTCAGGATTCTGATTCACTGACGTGAGTGTTTTTTTGGGTTTGTTGTGTGTATATCTGTAATCCCATAAGGATTTACTTAAGGTTTTAAGTTTCAATTGACAATTTATTCTGTCAAGGATTTTCCTACCTTTAATGGTGGCTTCAGTTACAGGTATAATCGTGGTAGAATACAGTGTACTCAGCACTGCAGGTAATGTTTTCTGTAAAGTGACTAAGTGTGACAAGATCTTATAACACCAATCTAGCTGAGCTGTGTCTATCACACATAACCATGTTCTGTTGAGTCTGATCACTGGTGGTGGCACCATGGCAGTGGCAAGCAAACATCACAGTGAATCTGAAATGTTCAGCCTAGTGTGTGTTACAGGTTCACTGTAATTTTTGCCAGTCAAGAAGTGCTCTGTTTTCTTGTAGAGGTGGTGGTACGAGTGTATGTGTTAACTCAAATTGTAAATTTTACAGGTTATATTTTACATTTTAATATTTTTTTTTATGAAGAAGTAAACTGCATAGCTACTAGCTAGCACTATACAACAGTAATGTCATGTCATAGTATTTACTGTTCTAAATAAATACTGTTGGAAATTCTGGATGTCTGCTGTGGTCACTGTTTCTTCAGACTTTGCTATATGCACGCAGGGAACTGGGGTTAGTGTATTTTTTTAAATAGCAGAGGAAAATAAATATAGTTCTTCAATTTCTGACTGCTTGTTGAATTTTTGGATGAAAAGTTGAAAACCATGGGCACTTGGGTAGTTATCGTGATGCATCTAGGAATCGAACCGAATCGTTGACCTAATAATCGTAATCTAATCGAATCGTGAAGATGCGCACCCCTAGTATGTGTGGTGCTTCAATGAACTATAAACTACAATAAAAGAGCTTAAAATCGTGGCTTATTAATATTCATGGAGGCACAAAATTGTGTACACTCCAGCACACAAAGGCAAGGGACAACTAATAAATTCCAAATAAAGCAACATGGTCCAGTGTGTGGAAGAAATTGACAGGTACATCTCATCAAGCATTAGGTAAACTAATTCTGTAGTTATTATTCATGGGGAATAAAATGGTAACGTGACTGTGCAATTGCTAGTGGTGTTGAAATTTTCTGTGAGTGCACATTGGAGAAAAACTATATCCTTGTATTTGTATTGTTTAATTTATTTTTGTACTTTCAATTTTTTTCCTATTTTTCTGTTGTAGGCACAGGCCCGTACCTACAATAAGGCACCTCTGGGGCAGTAAAAAATACATATAGGAATTATTGTGCTGTTACTTAACAAGTACCAGCAGCTAACTCTCCAATCCAACAAATTGTGTACAAATTGTGTAAAAAAGTTCAACAGTATACAGTGAAGCGCTATGAATAAAGTGCTATGAGCAGTATAAATCAAGACCATATACTATATAAAGTGCAATGTGCCAATGGGACAACCAATAAACCAATATCATAAATCACTGATATAGTGCAAAATTAGCATCAAAGACGATAAAAGCAGGCACATCAAAATTGGTGATCACATATACAATCCAGGAATCCAACAGTGCTATATCAGAGGGCAAACTCAGTAAGAACTGACATGTTTCATCCAAGGGAAACATGTTGGTTCATACTGAGTTTGCCCTCTGATATTGAGCTGTTGGATTCCTAGATTGTATATGTGATTACAAATGTTGATGTGACTGCTTTTATCATCTTTGATGTAAGTGTTCTACCTTTCATTAAATACTGGTGTTTATGATTTTATACTATGTGGAGTATCTCTTCTTTTCTATGAATGGTGGAGCTCATGTTGATGGTTTGGTGTGATATTTGGATCTATTACTGTGGACTCTCAGTGGCTATCCATTTGAACATTACTATTTGGTGATAAGAGTGCTGCTGTAATAGATCATCAATGACTATCTACATATGGTTCCAACTATAAGCCTGATTGACTCTTTACCGCTGGTATTAGAGTCCATATGTTCCAGTAAGAGTATTTACTCTCCCCTCTGGGAGTCGGATGCACATCCCTTGGTGACTCCTTAAGTGGATAGTAGCTCAATCTTCTCTGCACTCAGTGGATTCATTTTTCTGTATGATTTCTGGACTTTGCACAGATGTGAGCACATATTTTTTTTATACGTGAACTAATCTTTGCACTATTTGCACTTTTTTCAATGCTAATTTTGCACTATATCAGTGATTTATAATATTTTTCATTTATTGGCTGCCCCATTGGCACATTGCACTTTATATAGTATATGGTCTTGACTTATACTGCTCATAGCACTTTATTCATAGTGCTGCACTGTATACTGTTGAACCTCTGGGACAGTACATATGGGCAACACTAAGCCCTAATTTCACAAGCTGATATACATTTTTAATTATTCTGTTTCTTTCTTCTGCTTACTTCTTGAAGGCTGAATTGAGCAAAAGAATTGTAGAGGGAGCAGGATATGTTCAGATGATTCAGAAGGTTCATTATAGATTAGGCAACATGAAACCATCTCTACTCGTTTAGCAGTTTCTACAGTTGAAAAGTAGCCCTGCACATAAAGCAGGTGGCTTGCTGTCACCAATGTTGTATTCTAGGATCAGATTTACTCAAATAATTACATGCCACCGGATGTTAGCATGCTGTTTATGCAGATATAGGTGCAACAACCATTTTCATATTGTTGATTCCTGGTTCTGTCACTAGGAGGTAGCACATGTATGGCTAAAGCAATTTTAGTTATACTTCTCCTGTGGATCCCAGGTTTGCACTTCTGTGATCCACATCCAGCCAACAGTGGGCTAAAGTCTACTGTTGGCTAACTTCACAGAGCTGGTAAAGGACCTGCATTGACAATAATGTTGGGATTTGCCAAGATGCAGTGAGTGCTGGAGGGGCAGAACAGAGAGCAGGAATGGGGCAATCAGCGGTCTTTGTTTGTCCAGTTCATTGACTTATAGGTATTGGGGTTGGGGAGGGTGCAGATGCAGCATGAGACCAATCCATCTAGGCAAGTATGATTGTTTGTTATTTTCAAAGCCCGCACTTCTCTTTGAATCTCGTAGAATATAAATACTTATGTAAAGCAAGAAGGGTGCTGCCATGTATCCAGCAACATCTAACTAGTAAGAAGATATATGTGCAACAGCTTTTCAACAGGTTAGCTGCAGCCAAATTACTGAACACTGCTGCAGACACAGATGCAACTAACAATACAACAGTCTCTGAAAAAAGAAAAAGGTTCAGAAGGCATATATGGTGGTGCAGTATTTCTTCAACAATTTCAGTTGCTAATATGACAAACCAGAACTACAAGTCCTAGAAATTCAAAATGAAGATGCTGCTGATAAAAGAGGGGACATGGAAGTTTATACAAGAGCCCAGACCAAACACACAGTCCATTAATTTATCAACCCAGTCCATCACATGCCAAAACCAGACACCAGGGAGACAGAAAATTGTGATGTTGAGACGGTCCTGGTGAAATATTACTTTTTCAGTCCTTCTGATGAGAGAATCCCCTATTGCCACCAACTGTCTAGGTCTACCTGCACAACCTTCACCACCCCCACTAGATGGCCTGCTGTCCTGGCTGTTAGGGACATCAGTGACATCTAGGGCTGCCACCTTTCAATTTGCCACCTCCACATCTTCACCCAGCTTGGCAAAGTTTGTTTTGGAGCTCAAGCACGGGATTGGCCTTTCTTTTCCGTAAGATGCTACCACTCCCCCTAGCTACATTAACCCATCTTCCTACCTGAACATCTTGACTTACCCCTCCACATCAACCCCATTAATCATCTTCTCTGAGAGCAGAACACCCTTTTCAAGGTGGTCTGTTCTATTCAGTGTTGCAGTTTGCCCCTCCAGATCTCTAATGTGAGCTTCTAGAATGGCAACCTGCTCACATCTGTTGCAGCGGTATTCATTCTGGAGCTGCTGCTCCATTATAGTATACTGTACATGTGACACACTGTGCACTGAGCAAAACCTTCAACTTTGCTGTCAAAAAGGAGGGAAAAAAGTAAAAATAAAAAACATTGTAAAAGCTTAAAACAAAGTTCACAAAAACAAAGCAAAAAAAAAAAAAAAACACATGTAACCACAAGCAATCCCAAAGCAGTCAAAAGCACAACTCCCGGGTCCCACTTTTGTCAAAATTCCATTTCGTTCCAAGCCACTCATATAAAAAATGGGTGAGTTTGCATCCACATTTAATGAGCTGGTGGATTTGCACAATGAAAGGGAATATGTTATCACTTGGCTTAATAAATCAACAAGTCTAACGTAGCAGATTTGAAAGATAGATCTTACCTCAACAATATCAAAATAAGGGGGATATCCAAATCTTTAACCTCAGCTGTACTAAGACCCTTGTTCCCTAAATCGGTGTTTAATCCATTAGCTGATGTCCCCCCCCATCGGGACATAATTGGGCATTGCATACATAGATTACCTAAACCTTCTCATCTACCATGTCAGCTACCTTAGATGCCTTAGAATGTATCCACTTTTACCACATGAATGAAAGGTTGATGGAACTTGTCAGAAGACTACAGGACGTTTACTGGTATAACACTGTATTTTGACGTATCCCAATATATGCATCTGATCAGGAAGAAATTAGTGTCTGTGAGGAAAAAAGGCCAAAAGTGTTGAAGAACAAATTAGACACACCAGAAACTGTGCCTTTCACTCCAAAAATGGTGTCTCCCCATTTTTACCTGGCATAATGACCTCAGAGCTACAAGTCATATGACCAATGATACACATTTCTTCTCTCAAATGAAGACAGAAAGAGTTATAGCAGCTTATAAACAGCAAATGGTATCATAGTGATATATATGAGTTGGAGCATCTTGTTTGTAAATAACGTAAATCATTGTGTGGATTCAAAAGGGGTTAATTTACTAAAGGCAAATAAGCTGTTCACTTTTCAGGGGAATTTTCTCCAGAACTTAGTGAATGTGATAAAATTTCACTTTGCAAAGAATACCCAATCACATGCAAAGAAAATATAAAAAAGACAGAAAAAACACATTATTTTTGCTTGCATGTAACTGGATGATTATTCACTCTGGGGAAAATTTCTTTGCAAAGGGTCTACTTGCATTTATTAAATCAACCTCAGTCAACTAGAGCATATAATTCAAAAACGATTAAAGACTTCTTACATGAAAGGTTAATGGGAAGTAACACTGATCCATATCTATACTTTTAATTTGCAGATAGGAAGTGGATGTATCTGCTACTCTATGTTATTGGTCTGAATATTGATTATAAAGATGATAGAGAAATTGCGAAAATGAATTCATCAATTGATGAGCTTTTTGAAACAAATAATCTAAAGCATCCAATAGATGATTCTTCTTTTTCTTTTCATTCAACATGTTGAATGAAGAATGGTGTATTCAAGAAAAATGGACTTTATAGGCATGCAATATAATAAAAATAGTATCTTTATTTATTACAAAAAGGCACAATGCCTACTTCAAAATTTTATAGACATATACATTAAAAGCATCACAAAAGAGACATACAAAAAAATGACATGCTCAATGGTGCTGAGATCCTTTATCACCGGCCATCCTGGGTGGATAGATCAGGAAGAAGGAGATGGGCATAGGTAAGTGCAACTGCCTAGATATTGGTGTGAAACCCTATTGTTCAGATAATTATGACCTTTTATGAAAAGGTCAACAGAGTATAAATGAAGTGAGCCAGGGTTCAAACCGACAGGAGTTGAAGTAACTTGTGAAATTAAGCTCAACTAGTTTCACGCTAGGGAGATTGTGCTTCGTCTGGAGCAGTTCGTAATAATCTAATAAGGATAAACATAAGCATGTTGAATGGAAAAAAAATGACTTGATTCTCCCATTCATACAATTGAGGGGAATCTTCCCCACTGCGCCTTTGTATCCTGATGGTGGGAATACACTGATCTGGGCTGCCAGCTGATGCTGATCAAGCATCAAAAATCCAACACAGCGGTTGTACAGAATTTGATCAGTAGATCACCTTCTGTACAACCACCCAGCCCATACATGGATCGAAATTAGGCCAGACCCTGCTGAATCAGCCATATTTCAATTCATGTATGGCCGGCTTAAAGGAGTTGTAAAGTCTCAAGGTTTTTCACCTTAATGCATATGCATTAAGGTGAAAACATTTTTGTGCTGCAGCTGCTCCCCAGAGCCCCCCTTTTATTTACCTAAACCTGATTGTTCCAGCATCGAGGATGAGCCCAGCAGCTCCAGCTGCTGTCTCGGGTCCTCGTTGGATAGATTGATAGCAACAGGAGCCATTGACTCCAGCTGCTGTCAATTAAATCCAGTGACACAGAAGCTTGGGGTGGGGCCAAGTCCTGCTTAAGTCTCTTGTGCATGGAGTTTACCAGAGCCTCACAGGTTGCCACTGGAGTCCTCTACCACCCCTCCATGATGACATCATTGAGGATGCCCCACAGATGCTCAATAGAGTTTAGGTGTGGAGACATGCTTTGCTAGTCCATCACCTTTACCCTTAGCTAACAAGGCAGTGGTTGTCTGTGAGGTGTGTTTGGGGTTGTTATCATGTTGGAATACTGCCCTGCAGCCCAGTCTCTGAAGGGAGGGGATCACGCTCTGTTTCAGTATGTCACAGTACATGTTCGCATTCATGGTTCCTTTAATGAACTGTAGCTCTCCAGTGCCGGCAGCACTCATGCAGCCCTAGACCATGACACTCCCACCATCATGCTTGATTGTAGGCAAGACACGCTTGTTTTGTACTCCTCACCTGGTTGCCGCCACACACGCTTGACGCTATCTTAACCATATAAGTTTATCTAGGCCTCATCAGACCACAGGACATGGTTCCAGTAACCCATGTCCTTAGTCCGCTTGTCTTTAGCAAACTGTTTGTGGGCTTTCTTGTGCATTATCTTTAGAAGACGCTTCCTTCTGGGATGACAGCCATGCAGACCAATTTGATGCCGTGTACGGCATATGGACTGAGCACTGACAGGCTGACCCCTTCAACCGCTGCAGCAATGCTGGCAGCACTAATGCGTCTGTTTCCCAAAGACCACCTCTGGATTATGATGCTGAGCATGTGCAATCAACTTCTTTGGTCGATCATGGCGAGGCCTGTTCTGAGTGGAACCTGCCCTGTTAAACTTCTGTATCGTCTTGGCCACCATGCTGCAGCTCAGTTTCAGGGTCTTGGCAATCTTCTTATAGCCCAGACCATCTTTATGTAGAGCAACAATTTTCTTTTTCGGATCCTTAGAGAGTTCTTTGCCATGAGGTGCCATGTTGAATGTCCAGTGACCAGTCTGAGAGAGCGAGAGTGATAACACCAAATTCAACATACCTGCTCCCCATTCACACCCGAGACCATGTAACATTAATGAGTCACATGACACCAGGGAGGAAAAATGGCTAATTGGGCCGAATAAGGACATTTTCACTTAGGGGTGTACTCACTTTTGTTGCCAGAGGTTTAGACATTAATGGCTGTGTGTTGAGTTATTTTGAGGGGGCAGCAAATTTACACTGTTAAACAAGCTGTACACTCACTACTTTAAATTGTAGCAATGTGTTGTTATATGAAAAGATATAATAAAATATTTATAAAAAGGTGAGGGGTGTACTCACTTTTGTGAGATACTGTATAGGAACTGCTATGTCACTTCTCCGCAGATGGGTATGTAGACCATGTCAAAGGAACTGGAGTGTTTTTAAAAAAAAGTTGTGCAGTAACAAAAATATACCCAAGACATGAAACTGAATTTATCTGAAAATAGTGGCAAATGAAGTCATAGGATATGTGGGCTCAGATTAGGTAGGTTATTCCAGTGATCTTGTGGTTACTCTCCAGTGGTTACTTGTTCCAATTTGACAATAGGGCAATATCCTGGCTTGGAAAAAGTTAACCAAAAAGCATATTTTACAGAAGCTGAATGCATCATGACTGCTTGCTTGTCAAGAAGTCATCTGGTTGCATCAGCTACTAGAAGATATTGGAGACTCAATTTTTCATTCAGCAGTTTTACATGAGAACAGTCAAGGATGTATAAAGCTGCCAACGAGTGAAAAGATGAATGCCAGAACCCCCAGCACATTGATGTCAGATACCATTACTTCTAAGACCTTGTGGAACAAAATGCAATTGAGCTTGATTACAGTGAAACTGATAAGATGATCGAGGATACTATGGCAAAGCTAACACCAAAGCAAAGGTTTGGAGAATTCTGAAAGAAGATGGGATTTATAAGAGAAGTAGTTGTCGAACGGGGGTGTTATCCTACTGTTTGTGCAGACATAGATGTAAAACTAGTTCTCATATGCCATACGGTAATTTCTGGTTTTACTGCTAAGTTATAGTGTGTGTTATAAAAAAGAAGGGCTCAGGCATGTGTCAAGCAACATCTGACTTGTAAGAGGACATATTTGCAGCAGCTTTCAAACAGTGGAGTGTGTGCTTATAGGCTAAGTTCACCTTTGTTCATCTTTTTTTTTCTAAATTCCCTATGTACCAATATAGCATTAATGTACTTCTTTTGCAAAAATAAAAAAGCTTTCCATTTATTCTACACATGCTTCCCTCACTGTCCTCATGGCTGTTTGAAAACACGTCTCCATTATTTCTGCCTTACTTCCTGGACAGACTATAGGTCATGACACAGGAAGGAGATGACCAGCTGTGGGTAGATGATGCAGGGTGTGTGCTAATGAGATCAGCTGGTCAATTCTTCCCTGTGTTATGACCTAAAGTCTGTTCAGGATTATATAAGTTATAGAGTCTACAATCTATGGTGCCAATCACTGAAAATTTATCACACCTGATGCACTGACGGCCTATCTCATTTCTTGAGGCCCTAACAAGACAGGAAAGTACAAAAATATATTAGGACTTGTCTGAAATCCAGTATTGTGTCCCTTCTTAACTGGTCGACTAGAGTAATCGTGTGTGGGACGTAGTAGATGGGTGTCGACCAGTAGAGGAAGGACACAGTACTGGATATCAGACAGGTCCTTCATTCCGTCTTTATTACCTCTGCACAAAAGTTTGTCGGTACTCCTGTCACTCCCTTCGTACACATCTTATTTACCTTTCGAAAAAATAAAAACGTTTTCTTCATGTAATTACGATATAACCATGTATCCCTTAAATCTTTTTTTTTCTACTTG
>BLSH010345773.1:490018-501923 GCA_018402905.1 Glandirana rugosa | reverse complement strand
GTTCTTCAAACATCTGCAAACAGTGTGTAAAGAGCGGAACCATATGCCTGTTCTTCTCTATGCTGTAGTTTCACACACAGATTCCAGATGTTTGAAGAACAGGTGTATGGTTCCTCCCCGGTTTTAGGTAAAGTGTTCTAAACTATTTCCAGTTTTATTTAGAAGATGACTTTAAGCCTTTATGTCAGAATCTATTTGTTTTTATGATATTTATTTTTTGTTTACATACTTTATTATTAAGGTGAGAGCACTGTGAGCGCTGCGGTGGCACCAATCCAATTAATACAGCTCACTTTATTGTTTAACCACTTAAGGAACAGACCTTTTTCTGACACTTGTGGCTTGCAAGTTAAAGTCAGTATTTTTTGCTAAAAAATTACTTAGAACCCTCAAACATTATATATATATATATATATTAGCAGATACCCTAGAGAATAAAATGGCGGTCATTGCAATATTTTATGTCACACTGTATTTGCGCAGCGGTCTTTCAAACGCATTTTTTTGGGGTAAAAATACAAAACAGTAAAGTTAGCCCAATCTTTTTGTATAACATGAAAGATGGTGCCTAACATTTAATGCTTTATTGCACACACTCGTGGAATGGTGACATACTACAGTATTTAAAAATCTCCATAGGTGGGGGCGCATGCGCGGAGGCTGAAGATGGCGGACGCACATTAAACTAGCTCCGACTCACCGCTGCTTTTAAAAGCTCCCTAACAGCCAACGAAGCTTCCCACAGCCAAGGGAGTACAACCGAAGGTCTCAGCATTGTAAGAGGATCTAAATGGGCAAAATAGGGCAGCAGAAGGGTTGTTATAAGCCTCTCACAACATTGCGGCCTACGCACATGGACAAATTTCTGACTCGGCCAGGTTCCCCGGCCTCGAGTAGCTCCGCAACCCAGCCGCTCAGCATGTCCAGCGCGGTGGAAACGGGAGAAGAGGTAATACAGACTATTACTACTACAGACTCTACCATCCCGTACTTAACAGCTGACATACTAGATGCTAGACTATTTCCAATGAAGTCAGTAAGCTAGCACAGGAACTGGGAGGGGAAATAGCACGTGTGGAGGAAAGGACCGACCACATTGAGAGCAAAGTAGATGAACTTATACAATACGTCCAAGTCCTGGAGGAAGACAATCATGCATTGAAACAACAAGTAACCTCCCTTCAAACACAACAGAAGGATTTGGAAAATCAGGAAAGGAGACAAAATCTCAGAATCGGGGGAGTCCCAGAGACAGTGGGAGACACGCAGATAAGGGAATACCTGCTGGGACTATTCCTCACTATGGCCTCCACTGTCCCTGACATAGACTGGTGCATGGATCGGGCTCACCGGTCGTTGGCTCCCAAACCACCTGCAGCAGCCAGACCCCAGGATATAGTGGTTAAACTCCACTATTATGAGAGCAAAGAAACCCTAATGAATGCTACCCGTAATAAATCAAACATCACTTATAGAGGGGAAAAATTGCAGATCTACAGCGACCTCTCCCCCATAACATTAGCCAGAAGACGATCTCTTCGGCCCGTCACTCTCCACCTGCAACAACACCAGGTCATCTATCGCTGGGGTTTTCCTTTCAAGCTGACAGTAACCAAAGATGGGGTACAATACCATCTCCGAGACCTCACTGAAGGTGAAGCCTTTTTATCCAGATTAGGCCTACCCCCACTACCAGAGGAGGCCTTGATGGCACCCATCCTGAACCCCAGACCATCGACTACTCCAAGCAAGCTATGGACCCCGGTGAGAGCTAGGGCAAAAAGACAAGGCTCCACACCTCAACGCACCCCAAGATCCCAGATATACAATGACACCTGAAAGCTTTCTCCACAAACTGATTGGCTGGAAGTGAAGAATCCCCCCCTTTTTTGGAAAACTTTTCCTGCCCACATTTGCTGACATCTTAAGAAGGATACCCCAAACCCCCATAGGGATTTATTTTGCGGATAAGATCACAGAGATACTTATTGCTTCAGATCTTCTAGGAGAAATAGCGGTGGGCGTCTGCCTCCCGTGTTGGCATTCCACATGTCACCCTACTTTATTTTTTTAACCACGGATCCCTGGGATCCCCCAGGTGTGCTATTATTCCAAGACTTCAAGTTTGTAAGTTCGGTTGGTTTATTTGTGGTCTTTTTAGGACCACATGGCCTGATCTAGGCCTCAGACTTGCCTGGGGAGGATCCCTGCAATGCCCTTTAGGATTGTTCCGGGCTGCGGGGATCCCCTCCGGGCACATGTATATTCAGTTGATGACTTTGTTTATTGTTTTCAGCCTGCAGAGACTCATTGCTTACTTTAACTCTTATACATGGCGCTACGAATTGTATCATGTAATGTCAATGGGTTAAATTTGATACGGAAGAGGTTGCTGGCCCTGAGAGAGTTCCGTCAGTCTCAGGCCGAGGTGATATTTATCCAAGAGACCCATTTTAAAAAAGGGGGCTCTCTTAACTTTGCTCGTAAATATTTTCCCACACATTATATAGCTTCAGACCCCTCAGGAAAAGCTGGGGTAGCAATTTTAATTAAGCAAAATTCCAATCTCAAGGTGTAAACCTCTATCATAGACAAGATGGGTAGATATATAGCTTTGCATTGCTCATACAATCAGACACAGCTGACATTAATAAATGTCTACGCTCCAAATGTGGGCCAGCTGGGCTTTCTCCATAACAATATCTCCCCTTTGTTAGATTCCTCACATCAGCTCAAAGTTGTGGGAGGGGACTTTAACCTTATAATGTTCCCGGCTAGGAACAGGAAGTCACTCCGGGGGCCACCAACCAACTAAACAAATTGTTAAACAATCCTCATCCTTTCGCCAGTGGACAAGAGAACACAACCTGTTAGACTCCTGGAGAGTTAGACACCCCACAGGGAGACAGTTTTCTTTTTTTTCCCCGGTCCGTCACACATTTTCAAGATTGGACTATTTTTTAGTGTCCTGTCCACTTGGCCAAATAATGGGAGATTCGGAAATCAAGCTCAATACTTGGTCAGATCACTCTGGTATAGCTATAGACTTAAAGGTAACCAACTCCCTACCCCGTGGGGGTCAATGGCGTTTAGTCTACTAAAGCGCACAGAAGTTAAATCGGCCATAGCTCATTCTCTCAATGATTACTTTAGACTTAACAAGGGCTCAGTCTCACAGATTTCTACATTGTGGGAGGCCCACAAGGCTGATATCAGGGGGCAGTTTATAGCGATTGGATCAAAAGAGACGCAAATCTACAGAAACAATCCCTTCTCCAGCAATTACAGCAAGCTGAGAACAAGCTTATAAACTGCTCCTCGATTGGGAACCTGAGGGAGGTGGTACGGTTAAGAGACAGACTTAAATCTCTCGATACAGAAGATATGTCTAGAAATTGAAAGTGGATAAAACAAAAATGTTATCACTTTGCTAACAAACCACATAGAATGTTAACACATAGATTGGGATCAAAGTCGGGGGTGCCCCCCGAATTTGTGTTTCAGTCGGACAGGACACCCACCTATTGTCCCAGAGGCATAGCATCCACCTTTAGGAAATTCTACGGCAAACTTTATAATTGCCTGTCTCCCGACCAACACCCATCGTACAGCAAAACGAAATTTGAAGAATTTATAGCGAGTACCCATCTACCTAAATTAACTATGTCAGACAGACAATCACTCAATGCACCAATCACACTTGAAGAGTTGGAAAAGGTTATAAAAGATCTCCCCTCTCATAAATCGCCGGGCCTGATGGCTTCACATACTCATACTTTAAGCAACTCCTACCACAGCTAGCCCCCACCCTTTTGAAGCTTTATTCATCCCTAATGAGAGGTGAGGTTCCACATCCACACTTCCAACAGACATATATCACCGTGATACCAAAAGAAGGGAAAAACCCAGCCTCCCCTTCCAATTATAGACCCATAGCCCTACTCAATTCAGATTATAAAATATTTACCAAAATCCTGGCCAACCATTTAGCGACAATCCTTCCGAAATTAATTCATAAAGACCAAGTAGGTTTTATACATGCATGACAGGCAGGAGATAACACCAGAAGGACAGTAGATTTGATAGATGGTATAAATAATACTCACACCCCTGCCCTCTTATTGAGCCTCGATGCCCAAAAGGTATTTGACAGACTTAGCTGGCCCTATATGTTGGACATCCTGCAACATATAGGCATAAGAGGCCCCTTCTTTAAAGCCACCACTGCTCTGTACTCGTCCCCCTTAGCCCCGGTGAAACTTCCCAATACAATGTCGGAAACTTTCCAAATGTATAATAGTACGAGACAGGGGTGTCCCCTATCCCCCCTCCTTTTTGTAATCTGTCTAGAGCCCTTGGCTGCGGCCATTAGATCTCACCCAGACATCAAGGGAATAGAGGTAGGAAAAAGAGAGTTTAAACTCTCATTATTTGCGGATGACATACTTTTGACTTTGACAAAACCCCCCACCACATTACCAGTTCTACATAACCTTTTGCATCTCTTTAGTGATTTGTCCGGTTACAAGATTAACACCACCAAGACAGAAGCCCTTCCACTGCACATCCCCGAGGCCCAGCTAGCCCAACTTAAACAGAACTATAGCTACCACTGGTGCACTCAGGCCATTAAATATCTAGGGACCTATATAACCCCACAATTCACCCAATTGTACTCAGCTAACTTCGTCCCGTTACTCAAATCTATTAGATCCCTTATCCACCAATGGATGCCCCTGGATATCTCTCTGATGGGCAGAATACATGTCCCAAAAATGGCAATTTTGCCAAAACTCTTATATTTATTTGAGACTCTGCCTATACCCATACCTAGGACTCACCTAAAGAAAATACAAAATCTCTTTTTCACCTTTATATGGCGCAATAAAAGACCTAGGATTGGACGTGCAGTCCTCTTGGCCCCAAGGGAGAGGGGGGCCTGGGGGTACTGGACATGACTAAATACTACCTGTCTCAGGCAGACCCTGCCCTGGATGGATATGACGCCTAGGAACAGATGGACAGAGATTGAGCAGGGCTCTGTTTATCCCATGCATTTATCGTCTTTATTGAATGTGGCATCTGGTTGCCCCCAACCCCCACTCCACGACCACTCCAATGAACTCGGTAGCATTCACTAGGAAGATATGGCACGAGTGCAATAAAGCAGGAGTTTTAGCTCCCCCATGCTCATATCTAACTAATGTTTTGTACAACCCTGATATTCCAGATAGCCTCTCCCGCCCCCAGATGTTACCCTGGGCCCTTCGGGGTGTGTTCCAGATACATCAGCTCAAAAACCCATCCACTCGTGGACTGTGGTCTTTTGAACAATTTCAGAACCAACACAACTCGCTACCGTCCCAATCCTTTTATACGTACCTACAGTTCAGGCATTTCTTCCACTCCCTAAGACCATCTAAGATTTTAGACCAACCCACCGATTTTGAACGCTTAGCAAGGCAGGGGTGGAACCAACCCCATTTGATTTCCTCACTATACAAACTCCTGGTACACGGCTCCTCCTTAGAGGTTGCAGCCCACGGCTACATGGGAAA
Source organism: Glandirana rugosa (assembly GCA_018402905.1). Lineage (NCBI taxonomy): Eukaryota > Metazoa > Chordata > Amphibia > Anura > Ranidae > Glandirana > Glandirana rugosa. The sequence continues at coordinate 496,365 of BLSH010345773.1, read as the reverse complement.
ATGTGTAAAAGCTTTAAATAGACATATCCCTCCAAATGCGTGGCGGTCGATATGGGAAAATGCCTCCAAGACATCTAGATGTGTAGTGTTTAAGGAAAACATGTATAAAATACTGATGTTCTGGTATAGAACTCCGGCAACCCTACACGCCATAAATAAAGACATATCAGACTTATGCTGGAGGTGTCAGGCGGACCGGGGCTCCCTATACCACATCTTCTGGGAATGCCCTGAGATTGCTAGGTTCTGGGAGGTGGTTCGGGGGGTCATGGTTCATGTCCTGGAGGTGGACATACCATTGGAACCATTGCATCTCCTCTTGGGCCTCCCTGTCAAAGGGATCTCTAAGTGTTTAAAAGTCCTAATCAGGCACATGCTAACTGCAGCTAGACGCTCAATCCCAAAGCAGTGGAAGTCTACGGTTATCCCTACACATGATCAATACATAGCCAACATAGTAGAGGTCAGGGCCATGGAATACTTAACGGCATTGAATGAGGATACCTTGATGCAATTTAACAAGTGCTGGGAAGCATGGGATCGTTCTAAGTACGGCTCTCAGGCCTTCCGGACACATGCGTCCCCTCCCCCTTGATTTCAGACAATCACTGAAAGGTAGATAGTACTAGCATCCAATATGGGCTCAAGCAGGCTGATTTGTTTTGTTTTCTTGTCCTTTTTTGTTTCTTTTCTTAATCCATCGCATATGTTGATGTATCCTTTTGCTGTACTGCATGTTCTTCAACTTTGGTTGATTTTACCAACCGCAGGAGCCCCCCGTCTGGTGGTGGATCTTCCTTCAGTGCCACTGGCAATAGAGATCAGGGCCGGGTCAACTGTCTCCCATTTGCAGCTTACCTAACCAGTGGAACAATAGACTCCTATAGGCACCAGTTTTCTTCACTGAAAGTTATCGATGTAACTTGTTTGAAATGATCATTTAACTTTTGAATGTATAACTTATACATGCCATATTTTGACAATAATAATTTGAATTATATAAAAAAAAAAAATCTCCATAGGTAACACTTTATAATTTTTAACGGTTACCAATTTAGAGTTTCAGAGGAGGTCTAGCGCTAGAATTATTGCTCTCACTCTAACTATCGTGGCGATACCTCACATGTGTGGTTTGAACACAGTTTACATTTGTGGGCACAACATACGCATGCGTTCACTTCTGCGCACGAGCATGGAGGGATGGGGTGCTTTACATTTTTTTTCTTATTTATTTTAATTTTTTTTACACTGCCCCTTTAATTTTTTTTTTTAATCACTTTTATTGCTGTCACAAGGAATGTAAACATCCATTGTGATAGCAATATTCACATGCCATGTATTTTTTTTGAGGGATCTGGGGTCTATAAGACCCCAAATCCCTCCTTTGCACTTAAAAACATTCAAAATGCCAGGTTTGGCTGTTTTGAATACTGACATTTTTTAAAATCTGGCACCTTTAAGGCTCCAGTAAACTAGAAGTGACTTTGTGATGTCGTTTCTGGGTTACTAAATCCAAGACCGGATCAAAGCCGTTTCTGGCTTTGTTTGGGTCTCCGGCCAGCTGGCTGATGTGCCAGCTGCTCTCTTGGTCCTGTTGGTCTTGATTTTGTGGCAAGTGGTTAAAGCCTAGTATGCACTAGTAGTTTTTTTTTTTTTTAGATCAACCCAGCAGGGCCACTGTACTAACCATGTGATAGTACAGTGATCTCCTCTGCTCTGCTATTGTGTTCTGACAAGGGACCCCCCCCCTCCCGCGCGCCAGAACACTCCGGTCAGCGCTCTCAGATCTTTTTCAGTCATGTCCCATCAAGAGAAGGAGCCACACAGCCTGCTTCTGTTTGACAGGCAGTAGTACATGTGATCAATTGCCACCCAATATTTGGCCAGTGTGTACTAGGCTTTACACTGGTGTTGGGGTCAAAAGTAACAGAAGTGTGAAATCAGTGTGTGCACATTGTTTATAAACTGTCGTTTACTAATGAGATTTACTATAAAGTTTCAAAAATATGCAGACTGTTTATATGAATGTTAAGGACATTTTGTGGCCCATTATCTATGCATTATTTTATTGTGATTGACTTGTTTTTTGAGCATTTGCGCATGAATCATTTTTGGTCACTATCTTTTATATGTACTATTGGAGAATTATTCACCTACCACAGGTATAGCTTATTATTGTTATAGTTGGGTAGCACAGCATTATTTATTATGCTGACTTTCACAGATGTGGGTTTGTAATTTTGCAGGGACAAGTGGCATTTATTAGGTTTTGGAACTAAGGACATGTCAAGGAGCATCTTATCAGGCAAGTGGTGGCCTTGTAGAACAAAATAAATAAAGTAGTTCATTTAGGAGTCAGGAGAGGGGTGCAGTGTTTATAATAGGTTGTAGTAAAACTGTCAGGTCCTGGGGCTGTAGTATGTTTTAAAGATCTAATATCTTGTAAGATCTCTATATCAGTGGAGAGAGATTGAGTTTATCTCATTGGTAAGTAGTGAGAGAAGTGAGGGGAATAGTTGCAAGCCAAGACTCCACAGACTCAGGAATGGGGTCAGAAAGAGAGAGACCAGTTTAGAATGGAAATTTTCAAAATGTTTAGTAAATGTTTAGTACTTCAAAATAGCTATAGTCCCCAAGGCAGTCTTTAATTTATAAACATGTGGAGGACATGGAGAATAAAGCACTACTTTATGTGCGACCCATATAGAGGTAATAGGGACCTCAGGAGTGAAATTCAAGGTGAAATATTCCTCTGTGGCAAAAGCAATCTTTTATGTTTTTTGTTTTATCGTGGGAACAGAGAGTCATTGAGATGGCAATGTATAGGGTATTCAAAAGACCAATAAATGTCATTGTTAAGGAGGTCATATGGTGGTCTGACCAAAGGCATGGGTGGATATTGGCAAAGCTATGGTTAGCCATAATCACTGAAGTACAGAAAATGTAATTTAATCTAGGATAATTTTGTTGGGGATAAGAAAAGAATGTTTATTTCCTAGCGCAGTGGTTCTCAACTCCGGTCCTTGGGACCCACTAACAGGCCAAGTTTGCAGGATAACTGAAATGGATCACAGGTGATATAATTTGCTGCCCAGTGATTGCAGTGTTCTAGTTTGCATCTCCCCAAAGTAATACTTAAAATCTGGCCTGTTGGTGGGTCTCGAGGACAGGAGTTGAGAATCACTGTCCTAGCGCCTACATTATGGGCTCTCCAGGAGTCAGTGAACTGAGTAAAGTAAAGATGTTTAGTGAGGGACTTCTCAAATACTCCTAATGAGATAGAGATGAGTAACCAAATTTAGGTCTCCGCCAATGTACATATGAGGAGAGTAATATCTTTCAAAGATTAAAAAAAAAACATTAAGGTTCATTAGGTGCGTAAACATTGGCAATAGTGTCTTCACAGCTAGAAATTAGCCCTTTGATGATCTAAGTGTAGTATAAACCACTTAACGCGAATCACCGTTTATAAACGGCGGATGCTTTAAGTGGAAGTATTGGGGTATAGCCTGCAGCTACAGGCTATACCCTGTACCGATTTTTAGAGCAGACAGCCGGCTATCTGGTGATAACAGCCGTTCCGGCTTGGGAGCCACTCAGTCGTTATTCCAGGCAGCAGGAGGGGACACCCCCCCACCACAGTCCGCCGCTCTTCTCTGACCTTCCGTCCCACCGTGAGACCGGAGCTCCAATCCAGCATGTCCGCCGGCTGTGTGGAGTACCTGTGGGAGCCATAATCATCTTCGATCGGAACTCCTTCATACATTTCCGGAAGCGACATCACAACATCACTTTTGGTTTACTCGGCGGCTAACGGCAGCAGTTTTAAAAAAATTACAGTATTCAGAATTGCCATTTTTGGCGATCTGAATACTATGAAGTATAAAGGAGGGATGGGGGGGTCTTTTAGAACCCCCATTCTTCCATAAAAATTACCTATCACCACATATTACTATCACAAGGGATGTTTACATTCCTTGTGATAGCAATAAAAGAGATCAGGTTTTTTTTTTAATTTTTTTTTAAAGCTCCACTGTCCCTGTGAGCTCGCACTGCAAAGAAAATGCAAATGTAAATTGAAAATGGTGTTCAAACCACTCATGTGAGCTATCGCCGCGATCGCCAGAGTGTGAACAATAATTCTAGCAAAAGACCTCCCCTGAACCTTTAACCTGGTAACCGTTAAAAATATTTAAAGCGTCGCCTATAGAGATTTTTAAGTACTGGAGTTTTTCGCCATTCCATGAGTGTGCGCAATTTTAAACTGTAACATGTACGGCATCTATTTATTTGGCGTAACATCCTCTTTCACAATATGCAAAAAAAATGGGCTAACTGTTGTCTTATTTTTTAACTCAAAAAAGTGAATTTTTTCCAAAAAAATTGCTCTTGATAGACCACTGCACAAATACCGTGTGACAAAAAGTATTGCAACGATCGCCATTTTATTCTCTAGGGTGTATGAAAAAAAATATATATAGTGTTTAGGGGTTCTAAGTAATTTTCTAGCAAAGAAAACAGATTTTAACTTGTAAACAACAAATGTAAAAAAGGGCTCCGGTGGTTCTAATGATGGTGGTTCTAACTGATGCAGTACAAATTGCATTGCAAATTGGAGAGGTCATAGCTCTGTGGTGCCTGCTTGGGTGGATGTAGCCATTTTGGTTAACATCTTAAAAACAAGGGGAAAAAAGCTTTATAACTGATCCTCATGCTGTTGCTTCTTTCTCCCCAAGAGTAAGTAGCAGGGCTTCCCAGAATGTAGTTGTGTATGCAAGTTTCTGGCCTGGAGCTTTTGTGCTGTGTTGCAGACCCTACACATCAAACATACATAACTGTCTACAAGACTTGCAAAGACAATCACAGTTATTTTGTGACAAATTCCATGTGAAATTCTTAATAAGAGTGATATTTTACATTCAGCAAATGATCTAATGTCCTCTACCTCTAACTATGGGTTACCAAGTTAGGAATTAAGCAAGTCATTAATGCAGCTTTGCTCATAATAGAGAGCAATGTACCATTTACCACTATGCAGCTTCAAAGGTAACAGTTTAACTATAAGACTCATGCTTTCAAAAATAAATAGTGTTATAGAGATAGAGACTAAGCAATCTGTCCAGATGTTTAATAAGTAGTGAATATTCATTAAAGAAAGGGATCACATTTTGTCAGGAAGTCTATAAGTTTTGCATTTGAAGATCACCAAAGCGTTTCAGTAATTCATCTGGCAACAAGGTTCAGTTTTGTACCTCTTCAGTATACAATCCATCACTTGAACAGGAAATGCAAATTACATTTCCAATGCTGACATCATCTTCAGCGATAACTTCTTTTTTTAAATTGTCTAGCAGATCATTCACTTCTAACTGTACATACAGCAAAAGTTTAAAATGTTTTTGTCTGTGAAATGTGTACAGGTTGCTTTCTTCCAAGGGAAATGTCACCTCAATTGCAATTTAAGTGCTTTTATCCAGGGACAAGAGGCAACCTCCACATTTCAACCAAGAGCACTTTTCTGTTTTTTAGTACTTCTCGATAATGCAATTCGTGACCAGAAAATAAAGTACCCACTACATCTCTTACAACACTATTATCTTCAGAGAGAGCCACAAATGTATCTTGTAAATGTTTCAATTTATAAAATCTGTTGTGGTAGAATAACCTTGTCTCTTTCCAATCTGTAAAAACGGGTAAAAATGGTATTTGTTTATGAAACATATACAGGTACTCTATGTTTTGGGAGAGACGTCACCACTAGAGTTGAGCGAACCCGGACTGTAAAGTTCGGGTCCGTACCGAACTTTGGGGTGTCCGGGACCTGGACCCGGACTTTTCAAAAAAAGTCCGGGTTCGGGTCCGGGGTTCTGGTAATTTTAATGAAAAATCTTAAAAATGCTGTAAAAAAGCCCAGGAAGGTCCTAGCAAAAGGAAGGAAAATGGGGGTAAGGGTGGGACAAGTGCCCTACAAAGAAATGGGGACAGGGAAATAACTTTAAATATTTAAAAAAAAATAAAAACATAACAAATGCAAAAATGGAGATCATCTTCAAGAGGTAAAAACGTAAACAATACAAAAATAAAAAAAAATTTATAAATTTCAATAAAGGGACAGGGGTAAAGAAACATCCCGTGAACAGGGTGGGAATGGGGGTAAAAGGAAGGAAAACGATCCTGGAAGGACCCGAAAAAATGTCGTAAAAATTCTAAAAAGTAATTTTAATGGTCTTGGGGCCTGGGCTTGGGCCTGAAAAAAACTTTTCAGGCCCAGGTCCAGGGCCTGTGGGGTTTCAAGCCATGCCTGGGCTTGAAATGTCAGGCCCAAGCGAGTTGAGATCACCACTGCA
>BLSH010345773.1:460858-487992 GCA_018402905.1 Glandirana rugosa | reverse complement strand
ACCCACACAAAAGAGAAAATACACACTACATCTTCCACATTGATGTTATTCTGACAGAGAACCTTAAAGTGATTGTAAACCTCCATGGGGAACTTGCACCTATAGGTAAGCCTAGAATAAGGCCTACCTATAGGTACTGTAAATATTTCCTAAACGTGCGCCATTCAGGAGATATTTACTGTGTTGTGCCCCAATTATGTTATTGGCGTATGCTGCTGCGAAGAAACGGCCTTACGTGCCATTTCTTCCCGAGTGAGTGCCGTGACTGGTAGCCTTTATGCCAAGGGAAAACAAAAAAATTAAAATGAAAGGTAAATCAGTGGAGTATAGTAAAGGTTATATTATTGCAATATTTTTTTTTTTCAGAAACCACCCACAAAGTAATATCATATAAAACCCAGTAAAAATTGTAGACATGTGCACTCCCAAAAAAAATTAGTTCACTTTAGTTTTTGTTTCATTAGTTTTTTTTTTTTTTTTTTTCGGGTCATTCGTTATGATCGCAATTTGTAAATTCATACATTCGTAAATTTGTACATTCGTAAATTTGCATATTCCTAATTTTGTAAATTTTCAAATTCCAAAAATTCAAAAATCCGAAAATAAGAAAGAAAATCCGAAAATTCGGAAGAATGAAAATCCGAAAATTTAGGTTGAATATGTTTTTTTATTATTCATTTGCATAGAAAATATAACAAGGCTGTGTTACAACACGTGTGATAACAGATGTATACAGAAATAAACAAGGGAGAGGCAGGAACAAAGCAAACTGATCCTTGCGTTAATATTTCAATAGCCTTACGGTCACAGTTCCTATGAACGTGTTGTCTTGCAAATTGTAGAAGGGTAAGGTTACCCTTTAATGCGTCCTTGATAATTTGAAAATTGAACAAACCATAGAGAAAAAACAAACAACAGAAAAAGTAAGTAGAAGTAAGGGAATCTTGAAAAGGGGGAAGGGTACAGAAAGTAAGGAAACGGGAGGTCAAAGGAAGTGTATAAAAGAAAGGATGAGGGATTATGTAGAAATAAAAGAGGAAGAAGTTTGAGGGGGGGGGGGAGCCAGGCAGGCAGGGGGCGACACACATCCAGTTTTCATTAAAAGGGTGGCATATTCGTCTGGACCGCAGTCTTATTGCCTGTTTGGGTGCATTCAATGTCATAAACTGGAGATAAATAATGTAATCTCGTTAGGAGAGAAAGCTTTTCTGAAAGGGCTCAGATTGTGAGTAGTGCGCCCAGAAGTTCCATCTGGTATGGTGTTTTTCCCAGGTATCTGTTTCCCTAGCTTGCATATCCTCCATTACCATTACAGTATATCATTAATCACAGTCACCCATAGGCTGAGCGGAGGTGTACACTCAGTTTTCCAGTGTCTAGAAATGACTTGTCGGGCTGCCGACAGAAACAATTTAAGTAAACTTTGCTTTTGTGACCTAACTGAACCAGGTAAAATGGATAGGAGAGCTACCTTAGGAGAAGGGGAGAGCTGTTTGTCGTAACTTATATTATAAATATTGAAAATACGCATCCAAAAAGGTAATATGCAGGGGCAATCCCACCAAGCATGATAAAGAGTTCCTCTCGCTCCGTGACAGCACCAACACTCGTCTGAGGAGTTGGGGAAGATCTGATGCAATGTGACCGGGTCTTTATACCAGCGAGATAATAATTTGAAATTTTTCTCCTGAGCATACACTGATACCGAAGATTTGTGGGTGAACATGAATGACGTCTGCCATTCCTCTGGGGTAATTTCGGTCTCCAGGTCCCTTGACCACAGTCTGGTATAAGTCGGGAGCTCTTTGTGTGTTCTGGATAAGAGTTCTCTGTAAATCAATGACAGCATGTGGTGGGGTGTTTCAGAGAGTGGACATAGTTCCTCAAAGTAAGTAAGAGGTCTATGAATGTTACCTGAGCGGTGTATCTTTAAACAGTACTTATTTAAACTGAAAGATGTGAGCCAGTCAATTGAGACTTCACGTTGGGCTAGCTGGGGCCTAAAGTCACCCGCTGTGGGGGGGGGCATAGTCCCTAGCTGTAGGCCATATCGACCTCTCATAAGAGCAAAAGTTAACATTGGCAACTCCGTTGGGCAATGTCGGGTTATCTAAGAGGGGGGAAAGAGGGCTAGGGCCTGATGATAAAGACCTGGACAACCAATGTCAATACCAAAGGGTTAATGAAGCTTTGGTTAAGGTGGATAGTGTTGGAATGGAGCGATATGACTTCTTGTATCCCCACATAAGGGCTCTGAGGTCTGCTGAGGAGAGGTCTTGTTCGACTATGGTTGCCGCTTTGGGGAAGGGACGGGGGAACCATTCCAACAGCCTGGATAAGAGGGTAGAGGAGTGGGATATGTCAAAGTCAGGGAGTGTCCGGCCAATTTAGATTGACATAAAAATGTATGTTTATGTCTGGGAGGTTTGTGTTGCCAGACATACTGGAAAGTTAACAAACGAAGGGATCTAAAGAATGTTCCAGGTAATAGGATGGGATTCATCTGGAACATGTACAGGAGTTTGGGCAATATGTCCATTTTTAGGACACTCGTACGACCAAACCAAGAGGTCTGTAGATTATGCCATGATTCTAACTGGCGTTTAAGTTTAGTCAATAAGGGGCTATAATTAAGGGAGTATAAATCTGCAAGGGAACACAGGATTTCAGTACTGGATTTCAGGTATTTAACCACTTTTCAGCCCCGGAAGAATTTTGGATAAATTTGAATTCATTACGTTCACTAACTAATTAGCAAGCTTACCTGGTAATTTGATATTTTGTTTTGGTTTTAGATATGCTTTAAGTTTAATACATCTAGTTTATTTGCACAATGATTATCTCATACATGTAGCTTTCAAAAATTAGGGTTACTTATATTTGGTTCTGACTTGCTTCTCTGGCTTGGTGTTACCCCTTTGAGATTTTAAACTGCTTTGACCTTTTTCCACCTGCGTATCACATATATGCAGCAATAAAAGGGTTAGCTTTAACACCCACACACTGCACATATGCATTGCTGGGTGGCTGATGATTCTGTGCTCAGAGTGTGCTCACTGTGCACTCCCAGCACAGAGACCACACTGTCAAAAACTGCTCTCTGACTCCAACTAACGGTCGGTAGCTGACAGCACTGGCTTCTGATCATGTGACAGCAATGACAGTCAATCACACTGGTCATATGATCACTGATCCTTCCTATCCCCAGGCATTCAGAACGCTTTAAAGGGAAGTCTGGATGTGCAGGAAATAGTTAATACGGCATTAGCTCTACTATGTACAAGCCACTATGTTAACACCTCTGGAACTATGTCAGTTCCTTTTATTAGCTAGCCAGAAGAAGCATGGTTTGTTTTTCAACTGCTCCATGCATGGCCAATGGCCCACATGACCCCATGGATTACTGGGTCAGCACACTGAACCAGTGGCCCCAGTGACCCATTTGACATACATGTGCATTTCTGCCTATTGTCCAGCTCTGGACAGCATTAAATATGCACTTTAAGGAATGCCTGTATATGGAGGATGGTCCCTTCCTTGCAGGTAGCACACTAGAATGATTCAGTGGTTTGGAAAACATACATTAAATTATATGGTCTTCCTTGAATTCATGGTTAGAACACTTTAGGGCAGTGCAGTTGATAAACCTCATTGCTGTAAAGTGAGCTAATCAGGGAGATTAGGCTTGTCTGAATTTTCATAGAAGAATTCAAGAGTGTGTTTTAATACACATAAAAACTGGGAGACACTTCTCTCCCTCCCACAAAATATGTATGATAAGGTTGCACATTTCCAGAGTCTTCCTGTTCCTAAATCCATAATCCAAGATATTGTATTTTGTGGCAATGTGGACAGATATTTTTTGTGCACAATTATATGAAGGGCTATGGCATACACACTTATGCTGTATTCTTAGAATACCTTTATGACTTCAAATACTTACACTTTACACGTTAAAGTAGTAATAAACTCTTGTCATTTTTATGAGCACATTGCACTAAACATTTACCAGTAATCTTCCAATGCCTGCTGTCTCCTGATATGTCGCGTGCTGCTTCCCTGAACCTCTGTTCTGTACAGGAAAGAGTTAACAGTTGACCGTATAGTCTGGAGTAAGCCAGTAGCCTAAAAAAGAAAGAGGGGGAGGTAAACGGAGCAGAGATTGGCTTGCCATCCTAGGTTACGGGGCTGTGTGTTTCAATTGATGCACCCAAGGTAGGGAGACACGATTCTAGTCACTGCATGCAAGGGTGGTGTTATGATTTAGATGTAGTTTTCCTGCTTGTGTATTCCTTCCACCTTGGTGCAGTGTTCTCAGTCATCTGATTACTTTCATATATGTTGTTGGCTTCTGCACTCACTTATGGGTGCCACCTAGTATTCTGTAGGTTTACATTTCCCTTCCCTCACTTCCTGGTCAGCTTCCCTATATATACACAAGTGCTCAGTTCTGGCCGCATTGCCTGTGCACCTTCACAATTCTCTGAGCTTACTACTCTGCTTACTACTTACTACTTTGCTTACTACTTACTACTCTGCTTACAACTTTGTCTATCTGGTCTGACTACCCGTGTACCGATCCCAGGTTTGTCTACTGTCTGTGCTTGCCTGCTGCCCACCCTGACCTTGGCTTGTTTCCTGGTTTTCCCTTCAGTCTCTTGCTGTTGTACTCTGCACTTACTAAGTGATCTCCACATTATCAGCTGGGTGTACCTTGGCACCTGCTGCAAGTCCATCCCCACCATCAGAGGCCCTGGTGAAGAAGCAGGCTGGGGCTAAGCCTAGGTTTAAATTGAAACTATTTGGCCTGCAATTTGACATGTCAAATTGCATGCCAAATTGGTGGTTATTGCCCGCAATGGCACCGTCCAAATCACCACACCGATTCCCAAAAGTCGTTTCTGAGATACCTTTGGCAGTTTAAGGTATGATTTCCATAGACATCTGTGCACAATTTTATTCCCACAACAGTGTGAAACCATGCTTAGACTCCGAGCCCTGGAGAACCCTGAGTCGGTGAACTACAAGGGCTCACTATCACAGACTCCTGACAGGTGGCTCCATTGGATGCTGCAAGAGAAAGGTGCCACCTTGAAACAGGAGACCCGGGGCAGCGGTCATGGCAAAAGATGAAACAAGGACATTATCAGGGATTAAAATTAATTAAAATATAAATAAACTGCTTACTCAGTAAATAATTGAACCAACTTCTAAATGTGTATTAAAACCGAGTGTTTAATATTACTTTAACGCATGATTATGGGCTAACTCAACTGCTGTTGCAAATTGCTATCATAAAGTACTTGTCAGTTGAAACCTACCTCAAGTGAGAGAATTACATTTGTTAATTAATCCATCTACAGTATAACAAAATATTATTTTCAGTTAGAATTCATTAATCATTAAAATATTCTTATTACATATGCATATTTTGGAGGACTATTTTATTTATGCTCATTTTTAATTTGGTTCCTGCAGATTTTATGTCTGCTGTTTTATAATCCACCACTTGTATACAAATAAGTATACAAATTAGCAAAGAAAATATTTTATTCATAGTCAAATTAAAATTACTTTAAGTGAAACATGTACTCAGGGAATTATAGGATTATAGAAGCTGCTATTTCTAACTCCAGCCCTAGCAATTTCTAAGTTACTAACCCAGAATATGCATTCTACAATCTAAGAAATTCAAATCTTGACTCACAAATGTTTGTATGTGTCAGCAATAACCATGAAATTAGTACTTGCCTGTCTGACAGTACTATGTATTCTTCCCTTCTGTTCTAAGCGATGATTTGACACTCACTAAATTCTTTATTAGCTGTGTTCCTGTTGATTTGGAAAGCAATCAGATATGCTATTTGCCTGGCTGCTTTGCTGATTCACTAGCTTCTGTAATTTCTGGAGCAAGTACAGGCGGTCCCCTAGTTATAAACATCCAACTTACAAACGACTCCTACTTACAAACGGAGGTAGACTACAGGAAGTAAGAGAAATCTCCCCCTAGGAAGGGAAATTCACTCCTCTAAGAGTTAGTATAGGAAAAAGATGTCTCCACTGATGCTTTATCACCAAGGCTTGTTTCCACAACAACCCAAAATTTTCAAAATCCAATTATCATTGGGACAGGAAGTGAGGTAAAATCTTCTGAACAGGGACATAGACAGCAAAACAAACATTACAGGGGTGTTAACCCTCCCTATGCTATCATAAAAGCGTAAAAAATGTTTTTTTGGCTGAAGCTACACTTAAAAAATGTACCTGTTCCGACTTACAAACAAATTCAACTTAAGAATAAACCTACAGACTCTATCTTGTTTGTAACCCGGGGACCGCCTGTATGTGGATCTGGAAAGTCAGAGCAAAGTTAGATGTATATACTGTATTTGCATACTTGACCTTGGTTAGTGACAGCCAAGAAACTAGCATTTGCAGTATGAGAAGAAAGCAATGGCAACATCTATTTCTCCCAGGAAAGGTTTCCTTTATGGCTTAAATTACATACAATTATGTAGGTTATATCACACCAACAGTGGAATAAATCAGTAGCAATAAAGAAAGAGGTATACAAAGGATAAATCTTGTTGACAGATTAGTATATATTAACTGTTAATACTATGAAGTTTGAACCAAGTGCCACATATGCTATGCAATTCCATAAGGGAACTGGATTGTGTTGCTAAACATTCCTCATATTTCTGTATCAGATTTACTTGGATTTTTACATCTGAGATGTTAGGGGCTAAGCTGCATCTCCATTTGCACACAATCTTCAATCTAGCAAAAAACAATATATGCATGACCAAGGGTCTTGGGAATGTATCAATCCCTAAGATGAGAATGGCTAGAGACGGAGTTGGTGCCATTAGACAACCTGAAATATTTTATTATAAAAGCTTCCTATATGTGGACAGTCCCATAAGACATGGGATAGAGACCCTATTTGGGAGCAGCTACGCCAGCATTTATTGCCATCTACGTTAGCAAATTTAGTCAGTTGGACAGGAGTGAGATACCATTTATGGGGGAATTTTAATTAACACATTTGGAAGGACTATAGTTATAATAGATTGCTTTTTGCCATTGGGCACCTGAGAATGACATGTTTATATCAGTTTCCAATCTCTTTAGAGCAGGGCTTTTTACAAATAAAAGATTGCACATAGAGAAGGGTGCTCAAGTCTCCTTGATAGACAAAATGTATTGGTTGAACTAGATGGACTTGTGTATTTTTTATTTTCAATGGTTTTTATTAATTTTCCATAACAAACAGCAGTCTTACATCAACATTGGAAAGCAGAGTATTATGTTCTACATACAATTAGGCAAACTTTAGCGCCATATCATTGCATATTGTCATTGTGACCACAGATGCGGCATGTATTCCCTTTATTAAGTTAATATGCGCGTGGTGGCCAACCCGCCTCCGGGCAACCCACAGCCCCGGGCCGCACCACCGTCCACCCCCACTCACCCCTCTCGGGATCTTGCTGTAGGGGGGGCAGCCGCCGGTCAAGGCCCATAAGGGGTCAATCCGGTCCCTACATGCCATTCACTTCTCTATCTATGCATTATATAAACATTATATATTACTTTACACAATAGCATGGTATATTTTTCGGAGCTATACACATGTTGCCTTCTTTTACTTATCTATAGTAATGTGTGTCTCCCTACTTGGGAAGGGAAGTTGCAACTGAATAGATTACTGAGTAAGACTGAGATAGAAACAAGGAATTAAGGGTGAAGAAAAAAAGAAAGAAAAAGAAGAAAGAAAGAGAAGGAAGGAGAAGGTGTGAAAAAAGAACAAATTAAAGTTAAGTCAACCTTCAACAATACTACCAGCTGGATGTGTGTAAGTCATCAGTAAATTTGATTTAACCTCCTAATGAGGGTATGCTATATATTCACAGGGAATTTGGATACCCATGGCTTCTAACTATTGGTAAACTTGAATCCAGCTTTTGAGGTGAATGCAAAGAACTTTTCATAGGTATATTGGCCTTTGACTCTAGCTATTACATCCAAGATATTGGGGATAGTTGTGGTTTTCCAATGCGCTGTGATTCACATTCGGGCAGCTATTAGGATATGTATCATCACACCTCTATGTTGGACAGGGATCTTATCTGCGTTTAAGTTTAGCAATGCTAGTGGTGGCTCAGGTGTTAATATGACCCCAGTTATTTCCCCAATCAGGGTAAATACCTGCCTCCAGTAGCTCTGAAGGCTTTTGCATTCCCACAGTACGTGTGCCAGTGTACTTTTTGAGCCGCAGTTCCTCCAGCATAAATTAGAGGAATCTGTGTAGATTTATGACATCCTTATTGGGGACAAGTAGCTTCCGTGTAGAATTTTCAGAGACTGGTCACAATGATTCACGCAGTGGGAATATTTGTAATTACATTGCATTGCTTTACACCATTTATTGACCGGGGATTCCACTCCTAGGTCTTTCTCCCAATTTATCATACTAGATGTCTTAGTGGGGGTCAGGTTCTCTAGTAGTTTTGAATAAAACCAGGATAGCCCTTTTGGTTTGTTATATTCTTTTGTTAAGTAGTCCCATATTTCAGTATGTACCCTACACTGAGAGTTCTTATTGCTAGTGTTGTAGTTTTTTATTTGAAGTTCAGAGTAAGAGTCTATTACTAGACCTGGATGGGTCACCTCTGAATATGTGGCGCCTTTTCCTATTTTTTCAACTTTTAGACTTGGTAGGGAATCAAGGACTCATAAGAACCTAGTGGTAGGTCTCTATGAGTCAAATGGGTGCTCTGCTCTGAGCTAGTAGGTGGTGGGTGGCACGCCATGCCTGAAGTGTGGCTTCTATTGAGGGGAACTTTGGGCATTGAAGAGGTGTCCCTGTGAGCTTCGCTAATAGCAGAGAAATTAAGTAACTCTCCGATACTATGACTTTCTCAATGTGAACCCATAGTTTGCCAGTATTTTGATCAAACCATGCTTTCAGCTAGTCTAGTAGGGCTGCGTAGTAATATTTGCGGATGTTTGGGAGTCCTGCTCCACCTGAATTTCGTTGTCTGAGCAACATGGGGTAAGAGAGTTTACCATCCTCCTCCCCCAGATATACCTCCTAAAAAGCTTGTCTACCTGGGAAAAGAAAGCTGCTGGTATGCATATAGGGGCAGTTCTAAAGAAATAAACTATTTTAGGTAATAGCATCATCTTTAGGGCTGATATTTTCCCTAGCCAGGATAAATCGTACGTGGCTATGTGTTCAAAATCTTTCTTTATCAAGTTCAGTAATGAGGGGTAGATATTTTCATAAGTGGTGCTAGTAGGGTAGGAGAGATTGGAGCGTTTTATTGGCCCATTGAAACTGGAAATTTGCTTTTATTTCAGTTACTTTTTGGGAAGATATAGCTATGGGTAATATAGTTGACTTGGAAACATTTAGCTTGTAGTAAGACACAGAGCCAAACCATTCTAGTAGCTGTTGCACTTTTGTAAGGGAAGAAACTGGACTTGTCAGAGTTATAACCACATCATCGGCGAAGAGGCCAATTTTGTGGTCACGGCCTGCAATGTGTATACCTTGCCCTTATCCTCTCAGCTAGCGGGTCCATCACTAGTGAGAAGATCAGTAAGGAAAGCGGGCACTCTTGCCGCATGACATTGGTGATATAAAATTTCCTTGACATGGCCTCGGACGTGAACACCCGTGTGGTAGGATTAGTATATAACGCTTAAAGGTCTGAGAATAGGGTACCCTGGTATCCAAATTTTTGTAGCGTTGCTCTCAGGTTTCCCCAGTGGACCCGATCAAATGCTTTCTCAGCATCTAAAGTTAGGAACACTGTGGGATCTCCTTGTACATCCTGCGGGTGCCGTCTGGGGCTTGGCGACCCTTTACAAAGCCTACTTGGTCCGCTTTTATTAGACAGGGGGTCACGGCCTGTTAGCAAGGATTCTGGCATATATTTTTAGGTCGCTGTTAAGCAGCGATATAGGCCTGAAATTCTCTGGGCTGTCCAGCTTCTTCCCCGGTTTGGGTAGTGCCACCACAACCGCTTGTAACATTTCCTTGGGAAAAGAGGCAGAGGTGATTGCAGCATTAAATAGCCTTCCCATATAGGGTATTAGTGTGGTTTGGAAAGCTTTGTAATATTCATCTGACAATCCGCCAGCACCTGGGGCTTTGTTAGTAGGCGATGCCTGGGTAGCCTGTTGTATTTCCCTTTCGCTAATATCAGTATTTAACTTTTGTAACACATGGCTGTCTATAACTGGCAAGTGGATTCCCTTCAGACATTTATTGATGTCAGCTTCTGTAGGTTGGATATTGGCTGTGTCTTCATGCAAGTTGTATAATCTCTCATAGTAATTGCAAAAGGCATTGGCTATGTCTGTAGGGTGGTGCACTATTCTCTTGGCTGTGGAATCATTTATGTGGGATAGTTTTGTTTGTTGCTGTCTTTTGCGAATGTACGCTGCTAAGAATTTACCTGCCTTGTTCCCTTGCATGTAATATGTTGCTTTGGCTTTCTGGAGGAATCTCTGATGGTCGGAGATAAGAAGGAGTCTAATTTCCTGTCTACATTGGAGCAATTTAGTGTATACCTGATCATCCGGTTGGGATTTGTGTTGGGTTTCTAGTATCCTGAGGTTTGCCAACAAAGTGGTCAGCCTCTGTGTTTTCCGCCTCTTTTCCAGAGAAGCTGCCTGTATCAGTAAGACTCTACTAAAAGCCTTGTGGGCGCACCATACTGAGGATATTTTCATTCCTGGTACATCATTCATTTAAAAAAATTCCTTGATCTGACCATGCAGCCTGCCCCGTACTGTTTGATTTTTTAATATAGCAAGATTGTTCCTCCACAAATGCGTAGGAGTTCCCCGTTGGGGTTGTTTAACCTCTAGTGAGACAGAAGCATGGTCAGACCAAGTTAGAGAGTGGATTTTAGCCGACACAACATTCTGCAATAGAGCTAAGTCTGACACAAACAAATCAATCCGAGAGTAGGATTTATGTGGTGCTGCGTGATAAGTGTAATCTCTTTCGGTCGAGTTCACACAGCGCCATTTATCATAGAGATTAGTGGAGTGCAGTAGGGGTTGTAGTTCAGTCCTTGGGCCTGTAGGTGGTCGAGTGCAATCCAATTGTTTGTTCACTACACAGTTGAAGTCCCCACAGTATAGGAGATATCCTTTTTTGAGTTTGTCAACTTTTTTCTGGAGCGAATGAACGAAGCTCAGTTGCCCAGTTTTGGGTACATACGGGTTTATAATAGTGTAGGTAGTATTATTCAAGTCACATACCAGTATAAGGAATCTCCCTGCTTTATCTTGGAGTACCTCATGTAGCTGAAATGTCACTTTCTGGTTTATCGCGATTAGAACTTCACATTTTTCTTTTGCCCAGACGCCAAAAAAAATGGGGGAATCTCTTGTTCATGCATTTAGGGTGCTTTTGGTCCACAAAATGTGTCTCTTGAATGCACAATATATCGCTGTTTAGATCCTTGGCCTCCCGCCACATAGCACTTCTTTTAAAAGGGCTGTTGAGGCCGTGTGCATTTAAAGAAACTAATTTAAGTGCCATATCTCTGGATATAAAAGCGATCACATAGATTTTGATGCTCCTTAACGGAACGTTGACTATAGGCCATATCTGATTTTAAAGCTCTCAAGATCTGTTCGTGAACATGGGCGCCGTTGAATGCATGTCGGCAAGTACCTGTGATGACCCAGTTGTTGGTTCCCAGTTTCCGTACATAGAGTGAAGGTGGTATCGAGAAAAAACAAAGTCCATAAACAATGTTCAAATGAAAATAACAACAGGTTAAGAAAAAGGAAAAACATTCCTTAACGTGTGAGAAATTTTGCATATGAATAGAGGGGGTACAGTTCTACTGAGCTCAGATTCCACTTTCTACATTTTCTGCATTTCAATTCTGACAGGGCTTGAGTAGATGGGATGATGTCAGTGTTCAGGTTGCCTCCGTTTGTCTCCATTCAGGGGAATGAGTCCCTCTTCCGGAGATCTGGCCACAAACGTGCGGCCTTCCCTTACTATGAGTAGTTTAGTGGGGAAGCTCCAGGAGTAAGACACATGGTTGTTGCAGAGTAGCTTAGTGAGAGGGATGAGCTTCTTCCTTGTCATCATAGTGTACTGCGATAGATCTGCATATATGGAGAGGCCAACGTAAGGGTCTGGAAGTGGGGAAGTCTGTCTAGCAACTTTCATTAGTTCCTCTTTTGCGTGGAAAAAATGTATTCAGACTATAACATCCCTAGGGAATTTGTCAGGCAGATGCTTTGTCTTCGGGAGTCTATAAGCCCTATCCACGATCAGTTCGCACGATGGTTAATCTGGTAGGAGAGAGGCCATAAGCTTCTGCACAAACTGGCGTAGCTCAGCTGGGGGTACAGATTCCACCACCCCACACAGCTTGATGTTGTTCCTGCGTGCTCTGTCCTCCATGTCCGCCATTTTGACACGCAATGCCTCTAGCTCATCCTCCCTCTCATTATGAGCATCCACTAGCTCATTGTGTGCGGTCGCAAATTCTGCCATTTTTTGTTCCACGTGGTCTACTCTGTTCCCAATCTCAGTTATGTCAGCTCTTATCTTTGTGACACAGTCCATCATATCCCTGTGTACTGACCTGCGTAGCGACACCAACATCTCCTTCATTGTGGTGTCACTCAGCGGCTGCCCTGTTGTGGGGAAGTCATGTATCTGTTCATAGAATTTGGTCGTACTGTCCTTGGAGCTGTCTCTTCCCTGCCTCTCTTCCGCGTATGTGTGGGAAGATGACTTCCTTTGTGTCGACTTGTATGGGCTTTGTGCTAGGGCGTTTTCTATGGAGTATTTGTTGCTATTACATGGGGAGGGAGAGCCCATCTCATGTCTCTGCTCGAATCCCCTCTTACCTCCACGAGAGCCGGCTGAGCTGCTCCGGTGCTCGGAGGCCTCGGTGCCATCTTGAGAAAGCGGCGTGCTCGATATTGTAAAGAACTCGGTCAGCTTCCTGGGGCGGCTGCCCGACTTCCTTCTCCCCATAGTTGCTGGGGTGTTGGCTGTGTCCTCCAGTGTCCTGCCCGATCAAAACACTCTGTTTCTGGTCGCTGTGGAGCGGTGGAAGAGCTGAGATCAGCAGAGCTCCTTTCTCATGTGGCCATCCACCTCGGCTGCTGGCTTGTGTATTTTTTCAACCAGGCTAACTATGTAACAAAAGATTGCTCAATGGTTCACTATTGTTTAGCAAAAGCAGGCATGAACCAGTGTCTAAATTGATATAAAATCACTATGGCATAGTAGTCCTTCATGACAAGAAGCCCATCTCTCCTGCTCGCATATGGCGGATAAGGGTAGCATACATGCATCGTGTTTTCCTGTTCAACCAGACATATGTGCTTAACTTTTGTTTAATGATAGTAAAAAATAGAGGCAGGACTTGTATTGGTAAAGCTCTGAAGATGTAAAGAAGCTTAGGAAGAATTAACATTTTAAAGGCCACCGTTCTACCTGCCCATTATAAATATTGCTTGCTAATTCTTTGGAGGTCTGGTTTGCAGGGAGCAGGACATAATTCTTAGGAGTATAAATTGGATGTGGGTAAGGTTAGGGAGATACCCAAATATGGTATTGAGGACTTTACCCACTGGAAGGGGAATTAAGCTTGTAGAGCACCACTCAAGGACTACATCACCTGCCCTGCTCCTCCGTTTCTTCTATTCCATGAATTGGTGCAGGCCCCGCTTGCAGACAGGAACAATAGGAAAGTGGCTGGATGGCTGCATGCCAATACAATCTCTTTATTGTCAAGAAAATATAACCATACAGCAATGGTGGTGAACAACAAGGATCACTGACACGTTTCACACCTATAATGGGTGTTGAATCATAGCTCAAATAATTGGACAGACAAGCAGGTATACTGTATATACACATACAAACGAATGAAAAAAGGGCGTTAACACCAACCAGTCTCTCAACTAGTTGGACTCTGCCATGTGTGTCCATTTAGATGTCATCAGAAAAAGAGGCGATCAATTAATAACCGATCAGCTTTTTTAATCATGGGTACTTGGAAAACAACCAATTTCAACACAAACAGTGAATAACTTGTGCAATAAATATATAATAACTGTTAGAATTTTTTTTTTTTTATTTATAAACATTAATGACATCTAAATATACTTTTTGTTATCTCACATCAAGATATGAATAGTTAAGCTAAATAAACTCAACCAGCGTAAAGCAGGATGGGCAACACAGCATAGGTGTGTGGCTATAAAATAGCCAATTCCTATGAGTAGTCCCCAAAAGTATAAAGTTTTCACAGAACTCTTGTTAGCAAAAAAATAAAAAGGTCGTATACAATATCTCAAATGGTGATATTAACTTATATGGCTAGAGTTAGATAGACCATCAATGAAAAAATAACTAATCTTTACATACTTATCCTCCTACCAAGAATAAGGGAATTTCATCTGAAATATTGATTACATGAATCCCTAACGAGCCACTTTGTTTTAAGGGGCCTCATATCAAACTGTAAACCATTGGCATATACTGATTTAAAGTACAACTAAAGGCAACATACATATTTTAGTATATCCTCTTACAAAATACCTGAAAGTTACACATGGTAATAAACATAATAACTGAAAAGATTTTTTTTCTACCATATAGCAATTGTGGTTTGTAATCCCCTAGTCATTCCTCCTTTGTTGTATATGGTTAGTGATGATGGGAGGAGTTAAGCAGAGCAGAACAGAGCTCAGATGTAATTCCCTTTTAGTGAACTAGTTTGTCTATCTCCCAGTCCTCCTGCCTTCTATCATGCTCAGTCTATTTTACATAACACACACCCATCTGCCAATCAATAAATCTGCATGCTTCTCTCTGCCTGCTCTCCTCTGGTAATTTGTAACCCGACAGAACAAAATCTAACCTAGGAGCTGGCTGTATAGATAGAGCAGTGGGCAGGCAAAGGCAAGACATAGGTGGGAGTGGGCGGGCTTCATGGGCCGATCGTAGGCAGAGCCTAATCTGGACTTCTGTGTAGAATGAATGCCTGAGATTTCCATGTACTACAAGAGCACCTCCCCCAGTGATGTCAGGACGTTTCTTCCGAGAGATAGACGCAAATAAGGACAACAGGTGTTCAATGCAGGCAATTGGAAAACCAGGAAGTAAAGTTGTCACTGCATTAAAGGAAGTGCACATGCGAGCAGGATACAAGGTAGATATCTCAACATCCTTACTGTTTTTTGCAAAACAATCAGTGACATGTTTAACAGACTGTATAGGTACATAACATATTGATTTCTTCATTTTGACCATAGTTCTTCTTTAACCCAATCAGCCGCAGCGGAGAGGGCAGCACGAAGAAATGTGGAGGTCATAGGTAGTATCCTAATAGACAGTGTTGGCTATTATGATTACAGTTAGACAAATTGTCTGCAAAAAAGTAAAAAAGTATATAACTAACACTGTATACCCAAATCACTATACCTACAATGGAAGCCAAAGGACACCTTTGATTGACGTCACTTTTGGTCTCACTGGTTCTGTGTGTTGGAACGCACGCTGTGCCGTGGGGAACCAGCATTTTCTTCTTACGAGCTGTACATGCTGGTGCTGGAATACAGCACATCGAAATGTGAGTTCAACATTTGTTGCTTACTTTTGCACAACCCATTTTATTAAACGTATTGCGCAATGACTTTCCATTTGTTTTCTTTGAGCGCACTTTGGAGGTACCTCTGAGAGGGTATAGATAAAGACAGAGGTTTAACTTCTACACTTAGAGGCACCTCTTCTCCTTGTTATTCTGAGCTTTGTTGGAATTTGGCTTCTATTTCTACGTGGAGGTTGCCCTCAGTGTATGGACTTTTGTCTATGGACTTTTTATGAGCATTATTCAATTTAGTGGTGTTTAAAATAGTCACTCATTTTGCTGCACCTTACTTGTTTGCAGGGCAGTTCTCCAACTTGAGAATGACCACAAACACACCTCCAAGACAGTCAATAGAGAGGTGAGTGCTGCTGCTCCAGGTGAATGGGTTCTGACAGGGCGGACCCCAATGAGTGCTAGCCACGGCTCGTCTCTGTCTGACAATGTAGAAAAAGGAACCACTGCACCTCAAAGGAAGTCCAAAAAAGTATCTTTGTTTATTAAATCATCAAATTAGCATGGTACAGGATGAACCAGGTCAAAGGCAGATGTGTTTTATACTTAACAACAGTGCTTATTCATTGCAAAGACAAAACTCACTGATTGATAGATATATACCATGGACAATTATCGCCCAGATGAAAAAAAGGGGGGAGGGAAAAACCATTCAATCCACACATGGTGCAAACCATGAACACTAATGACAAATGAATATAAAATGTGGCTGAAAAAGGAGGGACTACATGGGAAACCAATGTACAAGTCAAAAAAACAACAGACATATATATAATATAAAAAAGACAAAAAAAAACGAAATTAGTATGAACTTGACAAATAAAATCATTAACCAAATACAATGTAACAGCAGCGGATGACAAGAAAAGAAAAAAACACCACATATGTAGACAATTAAATGAATAAAACATTAGACACACATAGAGAAATTACAGCAAATCCCATGGGAAGGTGCTCTACACCAATGTTTTTATCCATCATACGGTAAAGAACCATTAATGACTTAATATATTAAAAGCACAAAAATCACACACAAATTAATACTGATGCTATGTGTATGGAAGGTCACCCAGTGAAAGGAGAATATCTGTTCAGCAGGTAATCATAATAATAGTATAAAACCTGTGTATATATAAATAGTCTGCAGGAACGGACCATACACTGGGTAATCAAAAGATCGCAACTAGGAATTTGAATGGCCGACAAACCTGGCTGGGTGATTGCAGGCTATGCATCAAGACAGCCAGGACATTCTCGCCCGTACCATCAAAAAAGATATAAATGGAGGAAGGAACAGGTGCCCTAAACAGAGGGAAAGGAGCATGGCAGAGGGAATGAAAGGTGGAAAATGCGTAATGAATTATGTCATATATGGAACCCCCACATACAAAAAAGAGGGGAACTATATTTACCAAAGTAGAATGCATATCCTACTAGAACCACTATCTACTCAACACCAAGGTACTGGATGCTGATACCCAACCTCAATCATCACACTGGGACAGAGCTCCAGAAAAAAAGAAACCTTAGTGGCAGGATCAAAAGATGTAAAAATGTGTATAAAAATGAAACCTATTGTGGCTGGATCAAAAAAAAATTGAGATGTTCCTGGAAATGATCCCGCAATCTCCTGATAGCTCCCTTATTGAGTTGGAAGAATTGTCGAGGGTTAATGGGTTTGTCTCTCCTGCTGATGCTGGCTGTGTTGAGTCCGTGTCCATAAGCTCTAACAGGGATTTCTATCCAGTCAATTCACGAACCCCAGAGATGTCTAAATTTCAGAAAGCTCTGGAAAGTGATCTCACCATGCTGGCACAACAGGTACAGAGGGGAGAAGATGTGTGGCAGAACAATCTTACCAGGGGTGAAAGGAAATCTCTCACTGCTCTTTCTTCAGACAAAAACATAGTTATAAGCAACTCTGACAATGGTGGTTTGATTGTTGTTTTGAATACGGATGCTTACAAACAGGAGGAGGTTCGGCAGTTGTCGGACACAGCCACTTATAATAGACTGAGGGGAGATCACACTAAACAGTCTACATTTATTTTGAATGATTTGATACATAGGGGAGTTAGGATGGGTGTCTTTAGCGAACATGAGGCTAAGTCTCTGGTCCCAGACCATCCAGTCATTCCCATGTTTTACCATCTGCACACAAGACACACAAGGGGTTAAATCCTCTACATGGCCATCCCATCATCCCCAGGATCAACTCCCTTAACAAACGTCTTGGACAGCTCCAGCCCCTTGTGGTTCAGTTACCTGGCTATCTAAGGACACAAATCATCTCCTTAAATTTATGCAAGATTTTACATGGGAGGTTGATTTGTTTTGGATAACCAGTGATGTTTCCAGCCTCTACTCCTCTATTCCCCACCACCTTGAATGTGCTGCGGTTCTGTTCTACTTGGGTAGCTACACCCAGCTTTCAGTTGAACATAAGTTGTGTATATTGGACATACTTGAATCTCTTTTGTCGCACAACTACTTTGCATTTGACGGTACATTCTATCTCCAGAAGTGTAGGGCCACAATGGGCACTACGTTTTCGCCCTCTCTCGCCAACCTATACATTGGTTGGTTGGAGCGGTCCCACATTTTTGGTGATAGCAATGAGTTCAGGTCGTCCATCTGACTATATTTCAGGTACATAGACAATCTGCTCTTAGTAGTGAGTGGTGATGTGGGTTGCCTTTCTCCCTTTCTTGAACATTTTAACAACAAGACTATGAACTTGAGGTTCACTGGCCACATTGATTTGCAACAGATTTGCTTTCTGGATGTGCTTCTCATAGGTGTGCCAAAGAAGCATAAAGTATGTATTACTCTTTATCGCAAGCCACTCTCTGGTAACTCCTTATTGAGAGCACAATCTGCCCACCCCCGACATACCATCAAGGGTATCCCAGTGGGTCAATTTCTACACATCAGACGCATTTGTAGTGATGATGGCCAATTTGAGGTAGAGGCCAATTCACTGTACCATTGTTTCCGTGACCGGGGATACCCCACATGGATGTTAGACAGAGCCCTGACCATAGCTAAATGCAAAAATAGAACAGATATGTTATCTCAGACTGGTCAGGCACCTGCATCCCCCCATGGGGCTCTCGCTCTGTCCACCCCATTCAGCAGTGAATTTGGTAAGATCAGAGATATTTTCAATTGCCATCTTCCTGTATTATATTCTGACCAAACATGTGCTGATATCCTTTCAGGAGGGATCAACATTGTATATCAGAGAGCACCCACGGTGGATAGCACCCTTTCCCCCACATTTTTTCACAGGGAACCTTCTAGGTCCCTGACTTGGCTTCACTGCAAAAGGAATTATCGATGTGGGAAGGCAGACTGTTCCTGTTGCTGCCACATTTTGCATGGCAGCGGTTTCAGCTCGTCTGTTAACCACAAACGATTTGTCATAGATTCATTTTTTAATTGCAATACCACATACATCATATATTTGATCACTTGCAGGATTTGTCAGGTACAATATGTGGGGAGAACTATCAGGAGATTGCGGGATCGTTTCAAGGAACATCTCAATAGTGTTGAGAAGAATTTGCCCACTAATGTGGCCAAACATTTCAACCAATGCCATAGTGGTGATGCTTCAGCTTTACAGGTTCAAGTAATTGAGAAAGCCAGGGTACCCAGACGAGGGGGTGATGTTTTTCGCCTGCTGTGCCGGAGGGAGGTTTTCTGGATATTCCATCTCCAGACCCGCATTCCGCGGGGGGGTTAACTTTGAGTGGGATGTCAGTCACTATCATGAGTGATCCCACTCATGCCTCCCTCCAGCGCAGTGGCCTTCTTTCTTTGACCCTTTTCTCTCTCTATAGAGTTATCCATTATTTTATTTTTTTTTTGATCCTGCCACAATAGGTTTCCTTTTTTTTGGCATTTTTTTATACACATTTTTACATATTTTGATCCTGTCACTAAGGTTTCCTTTTTTCTGGAGCTCTATCCCAGTGCGGTGATTGAGGTCGGGTACGTTAGTGTTGAGTAGATAGTGGTCCTAGTAGGATATGCACTTTACTTTGGTAGATATTGTTCCCCTCTTTTTTGTATGTGGGGGTTCTATATATGACATTATTCATTACGCATTTTCCACCTTTCATTCCCTCTGTCATGCTCCTTTCCCTCTGTTTAGGGCACCTGTTCCTTCCTTCATTTATATCTTTTTTTGATGGTATGGGCGAGGACGTCCTGGCTGTCTTGATGCATAGCCTGAAATCAGCCAGTCGGGTTTGTCGGCCATTCAAATCCCTAGTTGCGGTCTTTTGATTACCCAGTGTATGGTCCGTTCCTGCAGGCTATTTTTATAAACACAGATTTTATTATTATTATTCTGATTACCTGCTGAATGGATCTTCTCCTTTCATTGGGTGACCTTCCATACACATAGCATTAGTATTAATTTGTGTGGGCTTTTTGTGCTTTTAATATATTAAGTTATTAATGGTTCTTTACTGTATGATTGATAAAAAACTTTGGTATAAAGCACTTTGCCATGGGATTTTGTGTAATTTCTCTATGTGTGTCTAATGATTTATTCATTCAATTGTCTACATATGTGGTGTTTTTTTCTTTTCTTGTCATCTGCTGCTGTTACATTGTATTTGGTTAATGATTTTATTTGTCAAGTTCATACTAATTTATGTGTTTTTTTTGTCTTTTTTATATTATATATATGTCTGTTGGTTTTTTTACTTGTACATCAGTTTCCCATGTAGTCCCCCCTTTTTCGGCCACATTTTATATTCAATTATCATTAGTGTTCATGGTTTGCACCATGTGTGGGGCTACATTGGTTGCTGATAGGCCACTCGCTTATTGAATGTTTTTTCCCTCCTCCCTTTTTTTCATCTGGGCGATAATTGTTCATGTTATATATCTATCGATCAGTGAGTTTTGTCTTTGCAATGAATAAGCACTGTTGTTAAGTGTGAAAAGCGTCTGCCTTTGACCTGGTTCATCCTGTACCATGCTAATTTGATGCTTTAATAAACAAAGATACTTTTTCGGACTTCTTTTAGAGGTGCAGTCCTTCCTTTTTCTACACCTCCAAGACGACCACTTGCTAAAGAAGCTGAGGGTAAAGGTGATGAACTGGCCAAGCATGTCTCCAGACCTAAACACTTTTGAGCATCTTTGGGGCATCCTGGGATGGAAGGTGGAGGAGTGCAAGGTCTCTAACATCCACCAGGTTCATGATGTCATCATGGAGGAGTGGAAGCGGACTCCAGTTGCAACCTGTGAATCTCTGGTGAACTCCATGCCCAAGAGGGTTAAGGCAGTGCTGGAAAATAATGGTGGTCACACAAACTTTTGACACTTTGGGCCCAATTTGGACATTTTCACTTAGGGGTGTACTCACTTTTGCTGCCAGCGGTTTAGACATTAATGGCTGTGTGTTGAGTTATTTTGAGGGGACATCAAAATGACACTGTTATACAAGCTGTTCAACCTCTGCAGCAATGCTGGCAGCACTCATATGTCTATTTCCCAAAAACAACCTCTAGATATGATGCTGAGCACGTGCATTCAACTTCTTTGGTCGACCATGGCGAGGCCTCTTCTGAGTGTAACCTGTCCTGCTAAACCCCTGTATGGTCTTGGCCACTGTGCTTCAAATCAATTTCAGGGTCTTGGCAATTTTCTTACAGCCTAGGCCATTTTATGTAGAGCAATAATTCTTTTTTTCAGATCCTCAGAGAGTTCTTTGCCATGAGGTGACATGTTGAACTTCCAGTGACCAGTATCAGAGAGTGAGAGCGATAACACCCAATTTAACACACCTGCTCCACATTCACACCTGAGACCTTGTAACACTAATGGGTCACGTGACCCTGGGGAGGGAAAATGGCTAATTGGGCCCAATTTGGACATTTTCACTTAATGGTGTACTCACTTTTGTTGCCAATGGTTTAGACATGAATGGCTGTATGTTGAGTTATTTTGAGAGGACAGCAAATTTACACTGTTATACAAGCTGTACACTCACTACTTTACATTGTAGCAAAGTGTAATTTCTAGTGTTGTCACATGAAAAGATATAACAAAATATTTACAAAAATGTGAGGGGTGTACTCACTTTTGTGAGATACTGTAGTAATATATATATATATATATATATATATATAGATGATCATTGCCTCAGCAGTACAATTTCACCAGACTAGTGCTGCCAGCCGCAGTGTCCCAAATCGCCACCACATCAGTCTCAGAGTCATCTTAAGTTCTCATTCACATGTATGGGGCTTTCTGAAGAGCCCCTCTATGTGCCTAGGCTGTGAAAAAGTCTCACAATAGTGGTATCCCCATACTCAGGAGGCATAGCAAGATGTGATTTCAGATATGACTGTAAGTATGCCTATGCTTTGTGTGAGAAATAGCTTTTTAAATTGACAACTTTTAAAATGTATTCAATTTCTTCATTTTCTAAAAAAAAGTGACAACAAATTGCAAAAACCTCACCACTCCTTTTACTATGTCCCTTGGACTGCCTACTTCCAATTAAGGGGTATTCTGTAGGGTATTTGTACTGTAATGACATTTTAGGGCCTCAAGAAATTAGATCAGAAGCTCAGGGCTGATCAATTTTCAAATATACTGTATATACCATAGTTTGTATACTCTAACTTTTACACAGACTAAATAATGTATACCTATTTGTTTTTTTTTTTCACCAAAGATATGTAGCAGAATACATTTTGGCCTAAATTTATGAATACATATTATAATACTTATAACAGAAACTAAGAAAATCTTATTTTTTAAAAAGCATTTTAGGTTTTATTTCATTTATATAGTAAAAAGTAAAACACCCAGTGGTCTATCTTTCTAAAAAAAATATCTACATTTAATTTGGGTACAGTGTTGCATGACTAAGTAATTGCTACTCAAAGTGTCAATTCTGAAAACTGAAAAAATGGCCTGGCCACTTCACGCCCACACTATAGCCGGCTACAGCATGGGCTTAGATTGCTGTGGAGGGCGTCCATGTACGTCCTCCTGCGCTCGTTCTACCGCCCTCCCCCCCTGTGGGGTGCGGGCGCCGTGCTTTTTGACTCAGCTGATCACAGTACAGAGTAAAGGGCCGATCACGGCCCTTTACCACTTGGTCTGCTGTCATTGGCTCATGTAAACAAGGCAGTAATCAACTTTTTTTTGTCAGCGTGTGGAGAAAAAAATAAAGCTGATTGCCGGCTTTTGTAAGAGGGACATCAGTCCCACATACTGACAGCCACTGCTGATAATCAGTTCCCACCAGTGCCACCTATCAGTGCCCACCAGTGCCACCTATCAGTGCCAACCACTACCTCATCATCAGTGCTGCCTATCAGTGCCATCTACCAGTGCCCATCTGTGCCACCTATAAGTGCTGCCTATCAGTGCCACCTCTCAGTGCCCTTCAGTGCCACCTATCAGTGCCAACCAGTGCCATCTATCAGTGCAGCCTCATCAGTGCCTCCTGGTCAGTGCCCACCAGCGCCACCTCTTCAGTGCCCATCAGTCCCACCTATCAGTGCCCATCAGTGCTGCCTTATCAGTGTCCATCAATGCAGCCTATCAGCGCTCATCAGTGCAACCTATCAATGCCCATCAGAGCAGCCTCATCAGCGTAAATCAATGAAGGAGAAAAATTACCTGTTTGCAAAACTTTATAACAAACTATGAAAACTGTTTTTTTTCCTCAAAATGTTCCATATTTTTTGTTTGTTAAGCAAAAAGTAAAAACCCCAGTGATGATTGAATATCGCCAAAAGAAAGCTCTATTTGTGTGAAAAAAATTATAGAAATTTAATATGGGTACAATAGGCAAGTGGCTAGACTGAAAAGGGGTGAAACAATCTGTGCAAGACTTATAGTGGAGTTTGGAAATCCTGTTATAATAAGCCTCATAGATAGCCACCCCTCTCAGGAAAATTAATACATTAGTTCCCCTTATCCATTCTGAAAGAGTTAAATGTAAATAGACACAATAGACATCTTAGGTCATTTTACCCTTTCGCTACCACTGTCTTCAGTCTTAGATCAGGATTGTATTCACATCTCTATAGACAAATGTAAGCTCTTGAATGGACTCTACAGGTGCCAAATTACTTCCAAAAAACAGAAACATGTTGCTTTCACTGTCATATTTCCTGGGCTCTGCTGGTCATACCAGGTAAAACAGACAGAGGTTAGCAAACATCCATTTGTTGATTGTTTCTGCAGTTTAGACAATCAGAGAGGGCAGGGAGACAATTGTTAAAAGGTGGATAGGGTACAACAGTAGAAAAGCCTCAACATTTTCCTGCACTCTCTACCCCTGGTATTTTTTTCACACAATATTATAACAGTTGTTTATATGTATATGTAAACATAAGTATATGTACATGTTCTAGCCCCCCCAAGTGAGGCAGAGCTCAGTGGTGGGGTTGGGCCGAACACCCCCCGGTTCGGTTCACACCAGAACATGCGAACAGACAAAAAAATTTGTTCGAACATTCGAACACCATTAAAGTCTATGGGACCCAAACATGAAAAATCAAAAGTGCTCATTTTAAAGGCTTATATGCAAGTTATTGTCATAAAAAGTGTATGGGGACCCAGGTCCTGCCATTGGGGACATGTATCAATGCAAAAAAAGTTTTTAAATCAATTGTTTTTTTAGGAGCAGTGATTTTAATAATGAAACAATAAAAATGAAATATTCCTTTAAATAATGTGCCTGAGAGGGGTCCCCTTAGTCTGCCTTTAAAAGGGCACACCTCTGTGATGTTTACAACAGTGCCAGAGCAAAATGACATTTGTAAAGGAAAAATTGTCATTTAAAACTGTGGCTGTAATGTATTGCCAGCTCCCGGCAATATAAAAAAAATCACTGAAAAAATTTGCATAGGGTCCCTCCCAGTCCATACCAGGCCCTTCGGTGTGGTATGGATTTTAAGGGGAACTCCACACCAAAATTTTAAAAATATTTGCCGTGGGGTACCCCCTACAATCCAAACCAGACCCTTATCCCAGCATGCAACCTGACCAGCCAGGATGGAGGGGTGATTGAGGGCCCTCCCCTCCTGAACCGTACCAGGCTACATGACCTCAACATGGGGAGTATGGGTGCTTTGGGGCATGTTGATGGGGACAAGAGCCTCTCTCCCACCACCTTGGGCTGTGGTTGCGGGGGTCTGCGGATGGGGGGCTTATCAGAATCTGGAAGCCCCCTTTAATAAGGGGGCCCCAGATCCCGCCCCCCCATGTGAATTAGTATTGGGTACATCATACCCCTACTAATTCACCAAAAAGTGAAAAAAAAAACCACAGGAGACAATTAGGGACAAGTCCTTTATTATAAAAGTAAAAAAAAATGTGTCCCCCATTGTAATCCATCGTCAATCAAGGCACGCAACGGACCTGAAAAAAAAAGACAGCTCCTCCTCCATGGGAGGGCTCCCACCGACTGTGCTCACTTTGTTTAGACAGTTTATTTATATGGAAGGGCGGGGCCACCCAGTAACGTAATTGAGTGACCCGCCCCTCTGATGTTACATGACGTCAGGAGGGGGCGGGGTCAGCCGTACGTCACCAGGTGGCCCCGTCCTTTACTAAATAAGCTGTCAAAACAAAGCGAGCGGCGGCGGCAGCGCTTCCATGGAGGAGGAGCTGTTTCATCCATTCGCAGGAATCTGTGAATGAAAAAATTACTAGTCCTGTCTGCCACCGCGGCTTATTAGCATGCTTGCAGTTCGTTTACACTACCTATGGCTTTTATACTGACAGCCTGTAAAATTGTATGGGCACAGAGCTGTAGAAAGTGTATGCAAGAGCCTGAGCCCATGATCTGCTGATCATGGGTGCAATTCATTGCAGGCTCCTGTTTTAAAAAAATAATAAATGCACATTTCTTTACCTGAAAACATATGTACATTTATTATTATTTAACCACTTCCACACCTCGTGCAGTATATTTACTGCGGCAGTGTGGAGCTGTTTTGCAAATCACCGTAAATAGACGGCGATTTACGGATAAGCAGCTAGGGGGCGTGAGTGAGCCACCGGCGGCACACGCTTGTGCCTGCCGCACTCTGGAGGAGTGTGCCCGCGGCTCCGGCAGACTCAATGTCCGCGGGTGAGCCGCGATGAGCTGCCAGAGGCAAAGAACGGGGACCGCCAAAGTAAACACAGCGGTTCCCAGCTCTGTCAGTGGGGACATAAGAGATCTACTGATTCCTGTCACTTAGATCAGTTAGATCTCTTATGCCCCTGACAGCCCCGCCCCCTCACAGTTAGAACACACCTTAACCCCTAGATCTCCCCCTGCAGGTTAACCCCTTCACTGCCATGATATTTATACAGTAATCAATGGATATTTAAATTTCCGATCCCTGTATAAATGTCCGACATGTCCGCCCCAATATCGCAGTCCTGATAAAAATCGCAGATCGCCGCCATTACTACAAAAAAAATGTAAAAACGCCAGAAATTAATTCTCATGGTTTGTAAATGCCGCAATCGCCGATTGCGATTTTTTTTTGCCAAAAATATGAGGAAGAATATAAATTGGCCAAAACCACTGAATACATTTGTTTTTTTATATATTTTTTTGGATTTGTATTATAGCAAAAAGCAAGAAATATTTTTTTTTGCAAAATTGTCGCCTTTTTTTTGTTTATAGCGGTGATCAGAAATGAAGCAGAGGTGATCAAATACCACCAAAAGAAAGCTCTATTTATGGGGAAAAAAGTACGCAAATTTTGTTTGGGTACAATGTCGCACAACTGCGCAATTGTCAGCTAAAGCAGCCCGGTGCCGAATCGCAAAAAGTGCTCTGGTCCTACAGTGGGAAATCCTTCTGAGGCTGAAGTGGTTAACTGCTTCCTGACCATGTCATTGTAAAACCCTATTGTTCTGGAAGGACATCATATGACTTTTTCCCAAGAACAGGTCATGCTTCTACGCAATCTTTCACTGGTAATATGTGGTCACTGTGGCCAATCATAGAAGACCACGTGACAGTTGTAAACAATGAATAGCTTCCTTTAATGCCATTCATTATATACAGTTGTGTTGCTAGCTGTGATTGGTCATAGTGATCACAGGGGACAGACGGGCCAATCACAGCCCATTTGTACCATGTGATTAGCTATGGCCAAGGACAGCTCATCATAACAATGCACAATGTCTACTCTCTGTCATTCAGTAGAAATGAAAATCACTGCTATTCACAATCATAGTATGTAAAAAAAAAAAATCCTGATCAACTCCCCAGAGTGGTTTGGTGTTACTATGGTAACACTGTATTGCTATGGTCACAGAGTGTAAACAAAATGTAAGCAAGATTTAAAAAAAGAAAAGGGAAAAGAAAAAAATATTTAAAAAAAAATATATATATATGTATATGTATATATATATATTGGTTAGTGTCGATCGTTGTGTTGACATATATTACTTACCGTAATTTCCTTCGATAAG
>BLSH010345773.1:436958-450928 GCA_018402905.1 Glandirana rugosa | reverse complement strand
ATAATACAGTGCATTCAGTGTACAGTATATAGTGCAGGGCAGGCAGTGTACAATATATAGTGCAGTGCAGGGGGTGTGCAGTATATAATACAGTGCAGGCAGTGTACAGTATATAGTGCAGTGCAGGTGGTGTACAGTATATAATACAGTGCAGGCAGTGTACAGTATACAATATAGTGCAGGTGGTGTACAGTGTATAGTACAGTGCAGGCAGTGTACAGTGTGTATATATATATATATATATATATACACTTCAGTCGGTGTACAGTATATAATACAGTGCAGGCAGTGTATGGTATATAATACACTTCAGATGGTGTACAGTATATAATGCAGTGCATTCAGTGTACGGAATATAGCGCAGTGCAGGCAGTGTACAGTATATAGTGCAGTGCAGGCCGTGTACAGTATATAATACAGTGCAGAGTATATAGTGCAGTTCGCATAGTATATATAATACAGTTCAGCGTATATAGTGCAGTCCACGTGATATATAATACAGTGCAAATTATATAGTGCAGTCCACGTATTATATATAATACAGTGTAGAGTATAGAGTGCAGTCTGTGTAGTGTATATAATACACTTCAGAGTATATAGTGCACTCCGCATAGTATATATAAAATACAGTTTAGAGTACATAGTGCAGTCAGGGTAGTACATCGAATACATTGCAGAGTATATAGTGCAGTCAATGTAGTATACATAATACAGTGGAGAATATATAGAGCAGTCAGTGTAGTATATATAACAGTTTATTGAAGTGGTTAAGGGGAACCCTATTACAGAATTAGGAAAAAAATGGCAATCCATACCTGGCCCTTTGAGTCTGGTATAGATTTTAAAGGGAACTCCATGCCTAAATTATAAAAAAAATGGCGTGGCACCCCCCCCCCCCCCCAAATCCATACCAGGCCCTTTGGGTCTGGCATGGATTTTAAGGGGAACTACACGCCAAAATGTTTTGAAAAATTGGTGCGGGACCCCCCAAAACCCATACCAGACCCTTATGCGAGCATGCAACCTGGCAGGTCAGGATAGGCAGGACGAGCGAGTACCCCCCCTCCTGAACCATACCAGGCCATATGCCTTCAACATGGGGAGGGAGCGTTGGGGTCCCCCCCAAAGCACCTTGTCCCCATGTTGATGGGGACAAGGGTCTCTTCCCGACAAACCTGGCCGGTGGTTGTTGGGATCTGAGGTTGGGAGATTTATCAGAATATGGAAGCCCCCTTTATTAACAAGGGGGCACCTAGATCCTGGCCCCCATGTGAATGGGTATCGGGTACATTGTACCCCTACCAATTCACCAAAAATTTGTCAAAAAAGTTAAAAAACCACAACAGACAGTTTTTGACAATTCCTTTATTAAAAAGGAAAAAAAAAGTGTCCTGCGATGTACATCCATCGTCAATCACGCTGCCCGGTGAACCCGAAAAATTGAGCAAACCAAAATGTTCCTCCTCCGTGGGAGGCCTCACGGCGACTGCCGTCTCCTTGGTTTGCCAGTTTATTTATAGGCAAAGGGGGGGCCACCTGGTGACATAACCTCGCCCCCTTCTGAGGTCATATGATGTCAGAGGGGGTGAGGATCACCTGGTTATGTCACCAGATGGCCCCGCCCTTGCCTATAAATAAACTGTCAAAGCGAAAAGACAGCAGTCTCTGGGAGTCCTCCCATGGAGGAGGAGCTTTTTTGTTTTTTCAGGTCCATCGGGCATTGTGATTGACGATGGACACTTTTTTTTTTTTAAATAAAGGAATTGTCAAAAACTGTCTGTTGTGGTTTTTACTTTTTGACACTTTTTTGGTGAATGGGTAGGGGTACAATGTACCTATTATCCATTCACATAGAGGGGGCGGGATCTGGGGGCCCCCTTGTTAAAGGGGGCTTCCAGATTTCTATGGTTCAGGAGGAGGGCACCCCATCCTGACCTCCAGGCTGCATGCTCAGATAAGGGCCTGGTATGGATTTTGGGGGGCCCCCATCAATTTTTTTTTTAATTTTGACATGGAGTTCATCTTAAAAACCATACCAGACCTGAAGGGCCAGGTATGGACTAGGGGGGCACTACACCATTTTTCTCATTGATTTTTGATAAAATTATCATTTTAAAAACCTTTTTTGCATTGGTACATGTCCCCTAGGGTAGTACCCAGGTCCCCATACACTTTTTATGGCAATAACTTGCATAGAAGCCTTTAAACTGAACACTTTTGATTTTTCATATTCATGTCCCACAGACTTTAGTAGGGTTTGCATGTTCGCTAGAACTTTTTGCCTGTTTGGGTGTTCTGATGAGAACCGAACCTGGGGGTGTTTAGCCCATCCCTATTTATTGCATTTGTATCCCAAAAGGACTTGGCCTAGCACTAGGCTGGTGTAGAAAGGAACTGGGAATGATAGACTGAAAAACAAAGAATGGTTGTGCTAGGTGCCAGAAAATAATCAAAAATAAAGTAACTTTAAAGTGATAGCAGCAATCAATGAATGAGCTAGTGCATCCATAATACAAAGATATACATCAATTAAGTGAAAAAAACATAAAACCAGTGCTTAAATAAATATGAATAAACACCAACATGTGAAGATGGATTCATTCATAAATATCCAGACACAATACATTGGCAAAGTGCTCAGTGCAAAAACAGTCCAACAAAGAATGTTTAGTGCAAACAGTTCATGAAATTGATGTGTGTGTTGCCCAAATCCGATAATCCTATATGAATGTACACC
Organism: Glandirana rugosa; assembly: GCA_018402905.1. Lineage (NCBI taxonomy): Eukaryota > Metazoa > Chordata > Amphibia > Anura > Ranidae > Glandirana > Glandirana rugosa. Next base: position 448,191 of record BLSH010345773.1, on the reverse strand, counting down.
ACTTCACACCCAGGTGCGCACCCCACTCACAAGCCGCTTTTGTGCCAACTGCCACCGCCAGGGGTCCAAACCTGTCTGACCTTCCTAAGATTCCTGGTGTGATTCCATGAGCACTTCTTCTTGACCTTTGGGGCCCCACTGATCTCTCTAATGGCCATTTTACCTTTCTCTTCACCTCCCCCAGACTTACTATCTAGGACTGTAGGGAGCCTACTTCTACTGATTTCTCTGACTACCTGATTCAACTTCAACCAGCACTTTTTGTGTTTCAGGTTCACTGATACCTGTGTGGTTACCCTTGACAACCAACTTCTCTAAAATACACAATTCCAAATCATCAGGAACTCCTGTCCCCTCAGTTGCTAGGACAGTGTCTGAGGGGAGACCACACATTGGCAAGCAGATGCTCTCTATGGACCTTCCCACAGTTTCACATCGCCCCCTGTTGTCCAAAACTCCACCAGTGACAGTTCTTGCAACCAGCATTTTACCACACATTTTTTTACAAAAGTCTCCTTTACCATTTCTGTTACCACTGGTATTTTCACTAACTCTGACCTGCCCAACAGGGCTCCAGAGTGCCTCTTATACATGACCTTTGTATGAAGCAAATCAGCACACTGTGAGACAACTTTCCACAGTAAAACAAAACATTTGCAATCTCTGCACAATACAGTCTGCAATATCCAGCTCCAATTAGCCATACCCCATGGTACAAGTTCTCCAATCGCAGAGAGGACAGAAAAAATATACACTGGCTGTACATTCCATGGTGCTAGCATTTCTTTAAGCATGTCTGTCACAAAATATACATTGTTTCCCTTCATGCATTGTGGACAAAATTTCTGCCGTGCATTTACACTCACTCGGCCCTGTGAACAGGCTCCATAGAGAGCCGGTCAAAATCTCCTGCAATTGTGAATAGGATGTGGGGAACCTGCATTGAATTCACAATGGTGTGAACCCAGCCTAAGTCCTTCTCGGAAGCAGATCCCCTCACCGGATTTATCGCCACTTCACCGGCATTAACCAAATAATCAGTCTCTATTACACAAGATACAGGAACAGTCTTACCATTACAGGTGGCAGGTGTGGGAAACTCCAATTGAGGGTGTAGTTCCTTCTTTGCTGTGCTCTCACCAGCTAATGCCCCCACATGGAAACAGGGCAATATTGCAGCTGCAATATTGCAGCCTGCTTGAACTCTCCAACATCCCCTGCACGCCAAATAGATTTCCTGTTGCCAGTGGTAACAGCAGACACCTTTGCACAAACATATTCCTTGTAGAACTTTTCCAGCACTCTCTAGACTTGGATTGCTGCTTTGTAGTTTTCATAATCATCTCGGCTATGAATCATCCATCTCTACACTTCTCGGTACTCCTCTGAGAAGCGGCAGCACCAATTCAGCCCAGCGGTTTCTGGGCCACAGTTTAAATGATGCCAGGTTTCAAATTCTGCCAGAGGGTCCTCAATGCGATCATTTGGTAACATAGGCTGTAAGAAATCAGATACGCAGATCACTCCTTCGTTGCCACAGGCAACCACCCCAATCTGTGCACTCCTTGTACTGAGTGATGGCTTGCTTTCCTTTTTGCACTTTGACTGCCCCATCTCTGCAGTCAGGGACACACAGTTCCTTTAGAAAAAAGCTTTTGGGGACCCATGAAGCTGGACGGAAGCAGGGGATAAGAGCTCCATGAGCGACGGAGACAACTATTGGTTCCCCAGTTCTATCTGGCAGCGATCTTTACCCCATATCACCCCACATCCCTGGCAGAACAATAAATCGGCTCAACGATCCCTGACAACCTATTTACTCTGGGTGAACGGAGCCCCAAAGATGGCATCCAGCCGGGACGAGCACAAGCAAACAGGCCGCAGTGAGTATTTATTTCAGCTCACTAAAGCTGATCTGGATGGAAGCCTCACAGCAATGAATGATAAGATTGTCCAGAAATTTCAATCCGAACTGCAAAAATCTACTAATACACTGTCTCTAGAGATTGCTACACTTGCCAGTAGGACTGACCTGCTGGAAACCAAACATGATGAGCTCAGCCTGGCATAATCTGACATTAGAAAGGAGCATAAATCTCTTTCTGAGACAGTGCTGCAGCTTCAAGCTCACCTGGAGGACATTGATAACAGGAACAGGCGTAATAACTTGAGAGTGTGTGGGATCCCAGAGATGGTGACTGACCTGCTCCCCACTATGCAAAAGATATTTCAGTCACCTCTCCCTAATTCTCCCATCTCGGCCTTCATCTGTGATAGGATTCACAGAGCTCTGTGTCCTAAACCTCCTCCTGAAAAACCCCTGAGGGATATTGTGATGTGTCTTAAAGATATCCTGATCAAGAGATCCTCTGAGCCTCACACAATACCCCACATATTCAGCTAGATGGCGTTCCTGTTCAAATATTCCAGAATATTTCACCTACTACCCCAGATAGACGCAGGAAGATGAAAGTAATAACTACCGTGCTCCAGTCGGCTAGGATCCGTTACCGCTAAACATGCGCATGACCGAAAATTTTGTTCATTTTAGTTTCCGTCGTTTTGTTTCAGAAATTTGAATTTCGGAAGTTCGGGAATTCAAATTTTTTTTCGGAAATCGGGAATTCGGAAATTTTCAAATTCGAAATTCTCAAATTCTCAAATTCGGAAATTTTTGATTTCTAAATTTGGAAATTTTCAAATTCGGTAATTCGAAATTCGAAAATTCAGAAAATCGGAAGTATAAAGTTTGAAAACCCGAAAATTTGAAAATTTGGAAATTCAAAAATTAGAAAATCCATCAATTCGAAAATAAGAAAGAAAATACAAAAATTTGAAATAATAACTAACTAATAAATAACTATTAAATTATTGGTATTGGAATTTCCTTTCAAATTTGACTGTTAGTGAACGTAATGAATTTGAATTTATTCAGATTTATGAATTATCCGAAATAACGAATGCCGCATCCAAATGAATGGAACGTAACAAATTAATAATAATAAATAATAATAATAATAACAATAATAATAATAAATAATAATAATAATAAAATCTTTTTTATAATTATTATTCATTATTATTAATTCTATACGTTCCATTTGTTCAGATGCAGCATTCCTTATTTTGGATAATTCATAACTTTGGATAAATTCATATTCATTACGTTCACTAACAGCCAAATTTGAAAGGAAATTCCAATACCTATAATTTAATAGTTATTTATTAGTTAGTTATTATTTCAAATTTTTGGATTTTCTTGAATTGTTGGATTTTCGAAACACTGAATTTCAGATTTTTCGAATCTCGGCTGTTCTGATGTTTCGAATTACCAAATTTCCGTTTTTTTAAATTGCGGCTTTTCCGATTTTCGAATTACAGAATTGCTGATTTTTAAAATTTAGGCTTTTCCGATTTTCGAATTACCAAATTTCCGAGTTATCGAATTTCGGATTTTTTGATTTACGAATTTGGAATAACAAAAATTCGGAAAAATTTGAAAATTTGAAATTCCGAAATTTGGATTCGTCTGAATTAACAAATTTCAAAAAAACAAATTGCACATGTCTAGTTACCAATGGGGATTACCTTTTACATTGCCCCACAATGGTACCACTTACATGGTTACCATGGTTCCAGAGGGCAAAGACCTTTTGGTAAAGCTGGGTCTCCTCAACACTGCGATTTTCCAAGGATGCTATCCACTCCACATCCTTCTTCCATATGGGAAACGCCTTCTCCCAGGTTGGCCTCTTGTGCTATTGCAAGTCATAACCAAGTCTATCACTGGTTTATCACTGCCGACATGCTCAGTAGTTATTGGATTTTCTCCAAGATGAGCTGAGGTTCTGTCGTGCCTGTTTGACTGCCCCCTACTCTAATTTTGTTTGTACCTGGAATTCTGAAGCCCTAAAATTAGATCTACTACAGCTAACTCCCTCCGGGTACACACCACATGATAGTTGCATGTCTATCTAGACTGAGTGTTCCACTTTACTAGAGTATTGGACCTTACAGTCTGAGTTAAGATGGTTTCTTTGGTCAGGGAAATGACCTCCCCCTGATCCCTTTAGATGGTTTGCTGCCACATTCTGGCATTTTCTACAAGTTTGTTGTTTTCATGTTTTTTTTTTCATTTTATATTGTTTCTATTTCTTGCTCTGCATGACAAATTAACTGATCCTCATACTGCAATATTTGGGATGCAAGATAGATGGCACCCTGCTTCCTTTGAACATTTACTTGGAGATACCTCCATTCTTGGATTAAAGCATTTCTATTAAGCTAGCTGCTCTCCCTCATCCTAAGCCTTTATAGATTTTATTCAGCCCGTACACCCAGGTAAATTAAATACTCCATGCTGCCCAACATCCCCCATATATCCAAATAGCGTAACGCTCATGCCCTATACAGCCAAATTTGCCAAGCCTCTATAAGACAGGAGAACACCCCTTTATAGACCTTCTGAATCACATACCCAAACAGAGGAGCTCACGGTATCCTCTGATTCTACCAGACTATCCCCTTCATCATCCCCTCACCTTAGGTAGTTTAGCAGGTCTAAGCCTACCTCTGAAACCTTTTCCCTCTCAACTTTTTTTCCCCTCCCCCTCTCTTCTTGTTCTTCCCTAACTGTATTGAATAACCTCACTATCCTTACCTCTATAACATATACCAGGACCCCTTTCTCTCTCTCTGTAACGAAAACAGAATATACATTACTTGCCAGACTCAAACCTGAGAACTTAATCCATAGTCTCTCATTTGCACTTTCATAGAAGTCAGACTGATTATTATAAATATGCCATCACAAAATCTACTATCTCGCTGAAACTGGTCTCCATCAATGCTAATGGCCTCAACATCCCTGAGAAGCACTCCCAATCTTTAAGAGAATTCCATAAGCTCAGAGCTGACATAGTCTTTGTCCAAGAAATTCACTTTGACAAAATTCCTAAATTTTCAGATAAAGAATACTCTAAAGTCTTTCATCAAACAAATAACCCAAACAGGGGTATCCATTTTCATCTCAAATCACACTCCATTCCAACTGAGTGACTCAATGTATGATGAAACAGGTAGATACATATTCCTCAAAGGGAAAATTGGATCGAGACCTATAACACTCACAAATATATTTGCCCCAAATTCCAAACAATTGTCCTTTTTTCGTCAAACAGTAGACTAACTAACATCCTTTTCTTCAGGTATCCTAGTCATGGGTGGGGATTTTAATGTACCCCTAAATCCCATATTGGACACATCATCAGGCACTTCAGCTTTACCTTACAGAGAGCTTAAACAAATAAAATTAAAATTACAAAGCCTTACGCTACATGACACATGGAGAATGCTGAACCCCCAGGGTAAGGATTACACATACAGGCGGTCCCCTAGTTACAAACATCCAACTTACAAACGACTCCTACTTACAAACAGAGGGAGACAACAGGAAGTGAGAGGAAATCTACCCCTAGGAAGGGTAATTCACTCATGTAAGAGTTCTTAAGGGAAAAAGGTGTCTCCACTGATGCTTTATCACCAAGGTTTGTTTCCACAACAACCCAAAACTTTCAAAATCCAATTATCATTAGGACAGGAAGTGAGGTGAAATCTTCTGAACAGAAACATAGACAGCAAAACAAACATTACAGGGGTGTTACCCTTCCCTATGCTATCCAAAAAGCTTAAAAAAAGTTTTTTTGGCTGACGCTACACTTAAAAAATGTACCTGTTCCCACTTACAAACAAATTCAACTTAAGAACAAACCTACAGACCCTATCTTGATGTTACCCCGGAGACCGCCTGTACTTCTCACCCTTACACCAGAAATATTCCCGCATTGACTACTTCTATCGCCATCTGACATCCCCTATCTACAAAAGGCTACAATAAAACCTATGCATCTATCCGATCACCATCCAATTACCACAATCTTAGTTTTCCCAGAAACATCTTCCAGAACCAAAACATGGAGGCTTAACACCTCCTTACTCAAAGACCCAGTAGACATTCAACATTTTTCTGAATATATCCTAAACTACTTCTCACTAAACGATATCCCAGAAGCATCTTCCCTATCCCAGTGGGAGGCCCATAAGTGCGTCATTAGGGGTGATCAAAGCTTATCCAGGAACAGCCATTGAATTAGATTCCCTTCTGTCAGAACAAGAATACGAGAAAGCATTAAAGGACATGAAGGTAGGCAAAGCTCCAGGACCAGATGGCTTACCACTCCAATATTACAAAACATTTTTGGAAATTTTAAAACCTTGGTTCCTTTCTGCTTTCCGTACATTTCAATCCGGCACACAACCCTCTCCTCAACTTTTGAAGGCTCACATTACGGTGCTCCCAAAAGAAGATAAAGACATTCTTAAACAAATTATCGCCCAATCTCCCTTATCAATGTCAACGTAAAAATCTATGTAAAAATAATAGCAAACAGATTGTTGCTTCTGTTACCCTCATTAATATCTCTGGATCAGGTTGACTTTATTCTGGGCAGAAAGGGCAGAGATAATACTATCAAAGCTTTAAATCTCCACCACTGGCTTACCTCCAACACAAAACAAGGATTCTTTCTCTCCCTAGACGCAGAAAAGGCATTTGACAGGGTGACATGGGATCACATGAATGCGGTGCTTGAATGCATTGGTATTGTTCCAGCTCCATGACTATGTCTCGGTAGATAAAACGTACGTCGGGGAAGACGCGCTGACGTCACTGCCATTGAGTGTTTGAAGTCTACAGCCAGCCGGCTTAATGTTCTTCGACGCCCTTATTGTTTTTATCTGATGTAAGTGCAATACTTTTATTTTATTAAATTCACTGAAACGTTATCACACTATCAGTACCCTCACTTTCTTTGGGTGCCATGGTGAGTTTACCTGGGGGTGTAAAGAACCTTATTGGACTGCTATCCTACAAACGCCGGGAGGCGGATCCGGGTAGCCCTTTCCACTACCTCTGGGGTTCACCCAAGCCAACTCTGCTACATCAGGACCCCAAGATTGTTGTATTTATCCCCAGGGGGGACCCGGGCTGGGGTACAGCCAAAGCGCTCATGCGCTTACATCTGGTAAGCAGTTATTAGATGTGAGGTGGAGGTATCACTACTGAATTTGAACTATCACACGGTGGTCTATATCTGTGAAGATACATCTACATCTCTACTCTCATCCACACCATTTATGTTTATTTGGAATGTATGATTTACACGTATTTATGGGATGCATGCTATATGTATCTACCTACCGTCATTTTAGCGCAACCTGTTGTTTATAAAATAGGACATTTTAAAACCTTGGTTCCTTTCTGCTTTCCGTACTTTTCAATCCGACACACAACCCTTTCCTCAACTTTTGAAGGCTCACATTACGGTGCTCCCAAAAGAAGATAAAGGCATTCTTAAACAAATTATCGCCCAATCTCCCTTATCAATGTCAACGTAAAAATCTATGTAAAAATAATAGCAAACAGATTGTTGCCTCTGTTACCCTCATTAATATCTCTGGATCAGACTGGCTTTATTCTGGGCAGAAAGGGCAGAGATAATACTATCAAAGCTTTAAATCTCCACCACTGGCTTACCTCCAACACAAAACAAGGATTCTTTCTCTCCCTAGACGCAGAAAAGGCGTTTGACAGGGTGACATGGGATCACATGAATGCGGTGCTTGAATGCATTGGTATCCCACCTCGACTACTAGCCTATATAAAAGCATTGCATTTGGCACCCACAGCAAGGGTCCACGCAAATGGCCACCTGCCTTTTGCCTACATAACGGTACCAAGCAAGGATGTCCCCTCTGCCCATTACTTTTTGTTCTTACTCTGGAGCCCTTGAACATTAAAGACATTCCGTCAAGGAACAAACATACAAACTAGTGGCATTTGCAAATTACCTGCTCCTCTTTTTAACAGAACCACAACCTCCTTAAAGATTTAGAACACTTCCAACTTCTTTCTCTTGTTCAAAATTTTTTATTGAGGCAGAGGAAAATTAACATAGTTACGACCGGAAGGGCCCAAAGTATTGCAGTGCAGCATTAGTACAGACATATAATTTGACCAAACAGGAGTTCCATTGAGTACAAAATTGGGTTAGAGGGGGGGAGTACAATCGGCAGTAGGAGAAACCATCAGGTAGATATTTTTATTTCTATGCAGTCAAGCGTGAGTGGGGTTGCTCCCTATAGTAGGAAAATCGTGTTGGTCCTAGGTAAGCTGCGTAACTCAGAGCGAGTGAAGAGGGGGGATAGAAAAAGTAGAAATAGAAAAGAGGGGATGGGAGAGTAAAGAAGAGAGGATGGGGATAACGGAGGGATGCAAGAGGGGGTAGTCGGAGGGAGATCGCTGTGCCTTTTTGCCATAGTGAAGACTTGAAGGTTATGGACAATGTTCTGATATGGAAGGAAAAGATTGGTGTCGAGGTCGTGAGGGAGAAAATGTTTGATCCATGGTTGCCACTGTTTTTCAAACTTGGCCAAGGTGTTAAGGACGGTTGCTTCAATTTTTGCATGGATCATTGCATTTGTGATTCTGTGCTTGGTTTCAGGGAGTGGGAGGAGGGGAGATTTCCATGCCTTCGCTATTGTTTGTTTAGCTGCTGTGGTTACTTGTAGAAGGAGCTTAAATTGGTTGCGGGTAATGTCTGGGGGCTTGGCATTCAGCAAGGCTATAGTGGGGCTGGGATTTAGGGGGTTGCCTATAAGGGTGGAAATCATCTTAAAGATATCTTTCCAAAACTCTTGGACTTTTGGGCAGTCCCACCATATATGTAGGTGGGTGCCTCTATCTGGGCAGCCTCTGAAACAGTTTTGGGGATAGTTAGCAGAATATTTTTCAATGCGTGCGGGTACCAGATACCAGCGGAATAAGACTTTGTAGTTAGCCTCTGAGGTGATTACGTTTTGTGAGGCCGATTTGGTGGCCGACCAGATCTCCTGCCATTCCTCATCGGTTAGCTGGACGTGTAGATCTGTTTCCCATCTTTGTACATATGGGAGAGTGGAGTGGGTGGAGAGGTCTAGGAGTTGGCGATAGAGTAGGGAGATCAGTCCTCGTATGTGAGGGTCTCGGTCGCAGGCTTGTTCGAAAAATGTCTTGTGGGGGATATCGGTAGAGGAACGAAGACAGGGGGTAAAGAAGTGTTTCAATTGAAGATATCGGAAGAGTTCAGAAGGAGGGAGCTCATGGGAGTTGGACAGGGTGGGAAAGGAAATGTGCTTATCTGGGGTAGTAAAGGAGTAGGCTCAGATCAGGCCAGCGGTTAGCCATTTAGAGAAGGAAGAAGGAGAGGACCAGGCGGGGTAGAACGAGGGATTACGCAAGTAGGATAGGAGTGGAGTGTGGGGAGATTGTAATTTGTATTTGAATTTAAGTCTGTCCCATAGTTGGAGGGATTGCCTAGTGATAGGGTTACGTATTGGTTTGCGGTCTGTGGGGTGCAGCCAAAGAAAGTTGGCTATCGAAAGAGGGTCGCAGTCAGCTGATTCAAGAGAGACCCATAGTGGTGTTTCTTTTGTGGCGTGGTATTTCGTTAAGATTGCTAGTTGGGCTGCTTGGTAGTATTTATTGTATAGTGGGAGTCCCAGACCACCTTGTAGTTTCGGAAGATGGAGTACAGTTTTGGAGACTCTAGGCCTAGTTGTGCCCCATACAAATTTTAGAGTCCTGCGTTGAATAATGCGCAGGTAGTGAGCCGGGACGGGTGTGGGTAGTACTCGGAATAGATATAACAGCTTCGGGAGGATGACCATTTTTGTGGCCGTGATCCGACCTAACCATGAGAGGGGTAGGGAGGACCAAGAGGACAGCAGTCTAGTGATGTATAGAAGCATGGGAGGGTAGTTGGCTGAGTAGAGGTTTGTGGGGTCGGGGGTAAGTTTGACGCCCAGGTAGGGTAAAGAGTTTGTGACCCAATTGAAAGGAAAGGTTGATTGTAGTTGGGATTGTAGGGTGGGAGGCAGGGAAATGTTACGAAATTTGGATTTATGGGGATTGACCACCAGCCTAGAGATAGAGGCGAATAGCGAAAGGTTAGCCATAAGGTTGGGAATAGTGACATACGGAGAAGTGAGAAAAGGCAGTATATCGTCTGCAAAGAGGCAGAGTTTGTGTTCATGTCCTGCGATTTCCAAACCCTTGATATTTGTATTCTCACGTATCTGCTGGGCTAGTGGTTCAATGGCCATGGCAAATAGGAGTGGTGAGAGGGGGCATCCCTGACGTGTACCTCTTTGGATAGGAAAGGGGTCTGAGGAGTGGCCGGCATAGGCAACGTGAGCAGACGGGTCAGAGTAGAGAGAGAAGACCCATTGTAGGAAGTGTGGGCCAAAGCCCCATTTTTCTAAGACTGCTCGAAGATAAGGCCATGAAAGGCTGTCAAATGCTTTCTTTATATCTAGCGAAAGGAGACACATGGGTATCTTGCGTGTCCGGGCTAGATGGATTAGAAGTACTGTCCTGCGCACGTTGTCTGCTGCTTACCTTGAGGGCATGAAGCCCACTTGGTCTCTGTGTATTAGGGAGCCAATGAAGGTATTAAGGCGGGTTGCGAGGATTTTAGCCAATAATTTGATGTCATTATTTAGTATAGATATTGGGCGAAAGTTAGACCAAGAGGTATCATCTGTTTGGGGTTTAGGGATCATTGAAATGGAAGCTCTCAATGAGTCTGGTCGAAATGTTGAATTTTGGAGGATAGAATTCAGGGCTTTAGTTAGGGTAGGGGATAGGATATCTATGTATTGCTTGTAGTAGGCGGCCGTAAATCCATCTGGGCCTGGGCGTTTATTATTTTTCAACGACTTGATCGCAGTGCGTATTTCATCTTCTGTGATGTGTTGTTCTAGGAGGGTCCGATGCTGGGGGGAGAGTGTAGGGAGGTTGATGGAGTTTAGCCTGGGAGGATCTTGTTGTGTAGTGTCTTCTACTTTATGCGTGACGCTAGTTCAGCAACTTTTTATTATTTGCGGGTCCGGGTCTACCTAAATGCCGGCGGATGATGTTCGTTATGTATCTATAGGATAGGGGATGGGATTGATTTCGGGACTTAAGATAGGAGGTTTTAAGTTGTAAAGCTGGTCTGAGTAACTCTCGAAGGTAAAGTTACTAGGGATTTGGGGTTTGTCTACTATGGAGAACCAGATTGAAAGCGGGTTATAGATATGATTTATTACTGTAGTTTAATAACCGATTTTAGGAGCGTTGGGCGGAATTATGGAA
>BLSH010345773.1:414832-436781 GCA_018402905.1 Glandirana rugosa | reverse complement strand
GGTATATTGTTTTTTAGGGGGTTCATTTCCTGACAAGTGTCGACCAGGGAGTGTATGCACAATGTGTGCTTTAAGTGAGGCAAATGTGCGGAAGGCTTTTCACCTTTTGTTTGGGGAGTTAAGTCCCTGAGCGTTGTGGGAAAGGAAATTTAGGTTAGCCATTTGGGAGGGATGGAAGGTTGGCCGATAAAAGAGTGTTACTTACTGCACCTTGCGGTCTCCGTCCGACGTGGGGGGGTAGGCAAAGGAAGAGAGGGAGGGCTGAAATATAGAAAAACAGTGAGAGATTAGAACAACATAGAGAAAAACAAGAACATTGTAGGGTGCCCCCGAGGGATCTTGTAGGATCCATTTGAGGGGGGACATGTTGCCCTGGGAGTTCCAAAAATAGGGAGTCGCTGGGCAAGTGGAGGTGCTGCAGTGACATGCAGCCCAGAGGTCTGGATGAGGCTATATTAAACATTCATAAACAAGCCAGTATGGCATAAAAGTTAACTTAACTATCAATTCCCAGAAATATGGGCCGAGATGGGAGAAAAAGATAAATCTCAGCTTAAGGGCAACCTTGCCGTTATTTAAATAACATGAGAGATGAAACGTGTGTTTATGATCCCAACGGGTGTTAATCCAGCGTGGGTATCAGGGATTTGTGGTGAAGCATCTCATGGCATATATGTGAGTCGGGTCGCCTCAGAAATCAGAGATGTGGGACATGTGAAGAGACCAAACATTTAATAGCTATAATTTGCTAGACCTATAGAAATTGAGGAGATAGTTGCGACTGCAGGCATAAGAGTTCCCTGTGGAAACAGGAATTTGCTTGATGAGGATATGAGTTGCAACCGCAAAGCTGTAGAGGTGTAGTCATAGGGAAATAGGTTTGTACAGTTCGTTTGTGGAGAACCTTGAGGTACGGATTCTTGAAGTGGTGTCTTGGGTGGTGTACTCAGCAGTTCAGGTAATAGAGGGGGTAGTTTCAATGTGGTTGGGTCTGTGTGGTGCAACAAAAGGAATTTTCAGTCCATGGAGTCTTCCATGTCGCGGGAAGTAGGTGTTGTTCTGATCCGTTTTGAGGACGAAGGGGTTAGGTGCGTTGCTTTTGTTGGGGAGCAGGAAGGAGAGCGCCTGCGAGTGCTTTGAGCTGAAGTGGGTGTGTTAGGATCCAGGTGCAGGTTACGCAGACAGTCTTGTAGTTCCTCTGCAGTCTTGCAGGCATATTTCTGGCCATGGTAGGTAAATCGCAGAGCAAAGGGGAAACCCCAAGAGTATGTTATCTGGCGTTGCTGCAGGATTTGCAAGTGGGGTTAAAAAGGGGCGGCGTCTGACAATTGTGGATTGGGAGAGATCTGCGAACAGTTGATATTGGTGATTTTGGAAAGTAAGCGTTTCCTTTTGTCTGGCGGCTTGTTGCAGTTGCTCTTTTGTGCGATAGTAATGCAGCTTAAACATGATATCTCGTGGCGGCCCGTTTTGCTTACGGGGGCGAGTGTCCTAAGGACATGGTCAAGTTCCAGGCGTTCTATGGGGACAGAGGGGGCCAGTTCCTGGAACAGTGCGGTGACTGTGGACTGCAGGTCCTCTACAGCCTCAGGGATGCCCCTAATGCGGAGATTCGATCGTCTCAAATGATTTTCAAAGTCCTCTATTTGTGACTGTAGTGATAGATTTTCCTCTCTAAGTGCTTCCATATCATTAGATTGGGTTGCAAGCTGCTGTTCAAGGTCGTCCACTCTTTGTTCTAGGTCAGAGGTGCGCTGACCCAGCTCCCTGATTTCCCTGGTTAATTGATCAGTGATTTGATCTGAGGTGCGCTGTAATGCACGGTGGAGCATTTTCTCAAATTGTTTGAGGATGTCAGTCTGTGATTCTCCTGAGAGGGGGGCTGCCAGGGAGTCTGTGTCTGACTCACCTTCATCTGGGTGTCGGAGGGGAGGGAGCCTGGGAGAGCGTGGAGGCCCTGGAGGTGCTAGGCGGCGCCATCTTGCTGGAGGCCCGAGCCAGGGCCTCGCGTATGGTCTTGGTGCGGAGCTTCGATTTGGACCCGGTGGCGACCATCGTGGTCATTGTGTGGCGGTCCTGGGGCTCTATGGAGCAGCGGGGTGTCGTTGCGGGTATTGCCCTGTGTCCAGCTTGTCGCTGAGTGCCTTCAGATCCTCCGGGCTGAGCGGAGCTCTAGAGCGGCATGTCCGTCCGCTCGGCTTCGCGCATGCGCACCTCCAACTTCTTTCTAACTTAAAAATCAACCCTCTTCACTTAAAATCAAATGCCCTCAATATTTCCATATTTCCAGAAGTGGTCCCATTGTGTCAAAAAAATTGTCCCTTTAATTGTGCCAATAAAGCAATCACATACTTGGGTATAAAAATACCAAACTCCCTGATGGATCTTTTTCAGCAAAACTTCTTACCAATTTTAAAGGAAACATGAGATAATTTGAAATGATGGAACTCTCTCAATGTTTCATGGTTTGGCAGAGCATCCCTAATAAAAAGGACTATTCTTCCTCGCTATTTATAGGCAATGCAGACCGTCCCAATTAAAATACCACCATCCTTTTTTGCTTCATTTAGACAAGCATGCTCATTCTTTATATAGAGGGACAAACTTCCCAGAATGAAAATTTTCCCTTCTCATATTCCCAAAAAACAAAGGGGGAATAGCTTTACCTGATCTGTGGCGCTACTATTGGGCTATACATCTCACTTGTATAGTAGACTGGAACATTCATCACTCTGTTAAAGATTGGGTTAAATTGGAACATAATTTAGTCTCACTTTGTCTAAGATCTTTACCCTGGATACATCCTAGACACATCCATTCTCATGCCAAACAACATCCCCTTATCAGTCCCACTCTAGAAACACTCAAACGCTCATCAAAGTCACCAAACTCAACCCCTTGGATGGGCCCATTAACTCTACTATGCGCCAATCCTGAATTCCCTCCTGTCACAAACAATAACTTTCTCTCCAAAATATGGCCCCATAGAGATATACTGGCTCATGAATTTTTCTCAAGAGGCTCCCTTATCTCCATAGAAAATCTCAATGATTCACTAAAGCCCCACTACATCCCCTCTTGGATGTACATGCAAATAAAACTTTTTATCCAAAAAAGAAGCCAAGCAAAACTGGACAGGATCCCTCACAACTCTAGAGAAGCTTTACAGTAATAAGTCCCCTCAAAGGCATCTTGTATCTGCCTTATATTCATCTTTTTTTGAAGACCACTCATACTTCTCCGCCACTCCCTTCACATCATGGGGCAATGACTTAGATATAAACTTTGTTGACTCAGACTGGGATTCCATCTGCTCCTATATTCATAAGGGTTCTTTAAACACAAGAATGCGGGTATAAAATTCTTACATGCTGGTACCAGATCCCAGCCCTTCTCAATAAATTCCTTAATACAATCTCCAATGAATGTTAGTGATGCAATGCACCCAATGGATCCTTACTCCACATATGGTGGTCCTGTCCCAAAATTCAAACTTTCTGGAAATCTATCCATGAAACCATCCTTGAGGTTACTTCAGAAAAGGTCAAATTTGAACTGGCTCAATACCTGCTCCATCATACACCCATGCCCAAAACAAGATACTTTAAATCAATTGTGATTTTCATGATCAATGCAGCCAGACACTGCATCCCATGTCACTGGTGCTCGGAGACCGTTCCGATGAGTGGAGAATGGGCTCACAGACTAAATTATATGGAAAAAATAGGGGAACTCATTAGTATTTTCCAAGAAAAAATCTCCCAGTTCACCCGAACCTGGCTATGCTGGCAAAGCCTTAAGTTTACACATAAACAGTTGGACAATGGTTAAACCATAAAAGATACATACAGTAACAAAGGCCATACCTAAACACGCAACATAGGTGAAAGAGAAGGAAAAAAGAAAGAAAAATTGTTATTATTACAAATCTCCCATCTTTAAACCAATAGGCAGAATGTTGTGCGGGAGAGAGGGGGTGTGGGCACCCCCTTTCATCCCTCCCCTCGTCCTCCTTTTTTTTTTTACCCCACCTTTACCCTAGACTACCCCTCATTAAGATTGTCACCAATAATTTCTCAATTTTGTATAATATTGCTGATACTCCATCACCCTATAATGATAGTAACAATTTTACCATGTACTGTAAGACCTGCTTTGTAAAAGATCTTATCATATAATTTCCATTGCATATTGTATTAGTTAACGGTGTAATATGTGATATACAGGGTGGGCCATTTATATGGATACACCTTAATAAAATGGGAATGGTTGGTGATATTAACTTCCTGTTTGTGGCACATTAGTATATGTGAGGGGGGAAACTTTTCAAGATGGGTGGTGACCATGGTGGCCATTTTGAAGTCGGCCATTTTGAATCCAACTTTTGTTTTTTCAATAGGAAGAGGGTCATGTGACACATGAAACTTATTGGGAATTTCACAAGAAAAACAAGGGGGTGCTTTGTTTTAACGTAACTTTATTCTTTCATGAGTTATTTACAAGTTTCTGACCACTTATAAAATGTGTTCAATGTGCTGTCCATTGTGTTGGATTGTCAATGCAACCCTCTTCTCACGCTGATAGCAACACCGCAGGAGAAATGCTAGCACAGGCTTCCAGTATCCGTAGTTTCAGGTGCTGCACATCTCGTATCTTCACAGCATATGGTTTTTTTATGGTTTTTATGGTCAGTAAAAACCAATACCGGGTGAGCTGCTCCTTCCAGGAGGTACTGCCATTCCTCCAAAGCCGACTTGATGGCCAGCAATTCCCTATCACCGACATCATAGTTCCAGCAAGATGGTGCACCACCACATTATGGGTATCAGGTCCGAGCATTCCTAGATGAACAGTTTCCTGGAAAGTAGATTGGTCGTCGTGGGCCAGTTGAATGGCCCCCAAGGTCTCCCGATCTGACCCCCTTAGACTTTTATCTTTGGGGTCATCTGAAGGCAATTGTCTATGCTGTGAAGATACGAGATATGCAGCACCTGAAACTACGGATACTGGAATCCTGTGCTAGCATTTCTCCTGTGGTGTTGCTATCAGTGTGTGAAGAGTGGGAGAAGAGGGTTGCATTGACAATCCAACACAATGGGCAGCACATTGAACACATTTTATAAGTGGTCAGAAACCTGTAAATAACCCATGAAAGTTACATTAAAACCAAGCACACCATTGTTTTTCTTGTGAAATTCCCAATAAGTTTTATGTGTCACATTACCCTTTTCCTATTGAAAAAACAAAAGTTGGATTCAAAATGGCCAACTTCAAAATGGCCGCCATGGTCACCACCCATCTTGAAAAGTTTCCCCCCTCACATATACTAATGTGCCACAAACAGGAAGTTAATATCACCAACCATTCCAATGGTGTATCCATATAAATGGCCCACCCTGTACATTTACCCTTTTCATCTTTATGTATGCTATAAACCTTTCAAGAAAAATTATGGAAAAAAAAAAAGTTAACCCCGTTTGGGACTTTGAAGGTAGTTGGGGAGTGTGGAAGAGTAAGAAAAAGTGTAACAGTAACTATATAAAATATACAAAATGTATTAACATACAAAAAAAATGTACAAACATAGTCACTAGTGATGGGACAATAAATGTACATAAAAAACATGACTTAATGACAATTGTCAACATAGGCACCCAGTTCCTATGATGTGCTGGAGCACTGAGCTGGCCAGGAGAGACTACTACTGGCTCATCATGCTTCAGGTGTTCCTAGTCAGACCAGAACCCAACACATTTTGGAATATTTGTTGCGTAAGTTCCTTCCTCAGGGAAAAAAATGGGCAGGGTGTATAGTTTCTATAAATATAATGTACAGTAAATAATGGGCAGAGAGACGCGTGGTGATAGGATAATGTACTCTACAGCAAATCAGACTCAGCCCAGCTCAGTGGATACAGGTGTGGCACGTCATTGACCCATGGTCCATGCACTTGCTGGAACTGTGCGATAGTCAGGTGTTATGGCGCAGCCATATGCTCTGGATAGTATGAATCTAAAAGTAAGATGGATAAATACTCAGACACAAACTTTGACAGAAACTTTCAGATTTTTTAAGCAATAATGAGGAAAAGTAACAGTGCAAACAATGATATTATGCTGCAGTTATAAACTGGAGCATGAGGGGGTATCATTAAAGATATAAAGTCCTAGCCATGTATATGTCATTTTCATTTACCTATGCAAAGAGTCCGTCTGCCTGCTGTGAGACTGATGAGAAATTCACCACACTGAGCATAGTTAGGGCTTGGCCTTAAATATGGTCTGGCTGCCTGTCTCCCTCCCCCCCCATGTTTAATGATAGGTCTGTTTTGCTGCCCCCTTATGCTCCAGTTTATAACTGCAGCATAATATCATTGTTTGCACTGTTACTTTTCCTCATTATTACTTCTTAAAAAATCTGAACGTTTCTGTCAAAGTGTGTGTCTGAGTATTTACCCATCTTATTTTCTAGATTTGTACTATCTAGTGTATATGGCTATACCATAATGCCTGACTATCGCACGGTCCCAGCATGTGCATGGATCATGGGCCAATGACGTGCCACACCTGTATCCACTGAGCTGGGCTGAATCTGATGAGCTGTAGAGTACATTATCCTCTCACCACACATCTCTCTGCACATGATGATTATTCTTTGTGATATTTATGTGAACGTGTATTGTATCCACTTTTCTGCCATACTATGATCCAAATGTATTGTTATTAATTATCAATATATTTATGCTATACTTATTTACTGTGCATTATATTTATAGAAACTATACACCCTGCATGTCTTTTCCTCTGAGGAAGGAACTTACGCATCAAATGTTTATAAATGCATTGGGTTCTGGTCTGGCTAGGAACACCTGAAGCATGATGAGCCAGTAGTAGTCTCTCCTGGCCAGCTTGGTGCTCCAGCACACCACAGGATCTGGGTGCCTATGTTGACAATTGTCATTAAGTCATGTTTTTATGTAAATTTATTGTCCCATCACTAGGGGCAAGTGGCCTGGTATGGTTCAGGGGGCCACTGGTATGGATTTTGGGGGGAACCCCACACCGTTTTTTTTTTTTTAAATTTGGGTTCCCACTTTAAGTGAAACAATAAAAATTCCATTAAATATAGTGCCTGGGGGATCCCCGTAGTCGGCCTGTAATGTGGCACATCTGTTCTGTGTATAGAGCCTGCAGCAGCAATAATGACATTTCTAAAGAAAAAAAATGAATGAAATTACAATTAAATTGCTGGCAATACAATACCATTGCCGGCAATAGAAAAATGTTAAAAAAATATGGCGTGGGCCCCCCCAAATCCATACCAGACCCTTATCCCGGCATGCAGCTGGCAGGTAAGGAAAGGGGGGAACAAGTGAGCACCCCTACTGAATCATACCAGGCCACATGCCCTCAACATGAGGGAGTGGGTGCTTTGCCCCCCCCACCCCAAAGCACCTTGTCCCCATGTTGATGGGGATAAGATCCTCATCCCCACAACCATGGCCAGTCATTGTGACAGTCTGCGGGTGGGGGCTTATCGGAATCCCCCCAGATCCCTCCCCCCATGTGAATAAGTATGTCTACCCATTCACCAAAAAAGTGTCAAAAAGTAATAAAAACAAGAGACACATGGACGACGTGATTGGCGATGGTTCGAGGAACGTTATTTTTTTTCTTTTTTAATAAAGGAATTGTCAAAAACTTGTCTCTTGCTTTTATTACTTTTTGGCATTTTTTGGTTAATGGGCAACCAAATGGGTAAGCCCCCCACCCTGTTGACCCCCACAACCACTGGCCATGGTTGTGGGGATGAAGCCCTTGTTCCCATCAACATGGGGACAAGGTGCTTTGGGGTGGGGGGCAGAGCCATCATGTTGAGGGCATGTGGCATGGTATGGTTCAGGGGGGCACTGGTATGGATTTTGGGGGGAAACCCACACCGTTTTTTTTTTTTTTAAATTTGGGTTCCCACTTTAAGTGAAACAATAAAAATTCCTTTAAATATAGTGCCTGGGGGATCCCCGTAGTTGTCCTGTAATGTGGCACATCTGTTCTGTGTATAGAGCCTGCAGCAGCAATAATGACATTTCTAAAGAAAAAAAAATGCATGAAATTACAATTAAATTGCTGGCAATACAATACCATTGCCGGCAATAGAAAAATGTTAAAAAAATATGGCGTTGACCCCCCCAAATCCATACCAGACCCTTATCCCAGCATGCAGCTGGCAGGTAAGGAAAGGGGGAACAAGTGAGCACCCCTACTAAATCATACCAGGCCACATGCCCTCAACATGAGGGGGTGGGTGCTTTACCCCCCCACCCCAAAGCACCTTGTCCCCATGTTGATGGGGATAAGATCCTCATCCCCACAACCATGGCCAGTCATTGTGGCAGTCTGCGGGTGGGGGCTTATCGGAATCCCCCCAGATCCCGCCCCCCATGTGAATAAGTATGCCTACCCATTCACCAAAAAAGTGTCAAAAAGTAATAAAAACAAGAGACGCATGGACGACGTGATTGGCGATGATTCGAGGAACGTTATTTTTTTTCTTTTTTAATAAAGGAATTGTCAAAAACTTGTCTCTTGCTTTTATTACTTTTTGACATTTTTTGGTTAATGGGCAACCAAATGGGTAAGCCCCCTACCCTGTAGACCCCCACAACCACTGGCCATGGTTGTGGGGATGAAGCCCTTGTTCCCATCAACATGGGGACAAGGTGCTTTCGGGTGGGTGGCAGAGCCATCATGTTGAGGGCATGTGGCATGGTATGGTTCAGGGGGGCACTCCCTTGTCCCCCCTTTCCTGACCTGCCAGGCTGCATTCCTGGATAAGGGTCTGGTATGGACCTTGGGGGGACTCCACACCCTTTTTTAACATTAATTTGGCATGGGGTTCCCCTTAAAATCCATATCAGACCCAAAGAGCCTGGTATGGACTGGGGGGGACCCCATGCCATTTTTTTTACATTTTTCTATTGCCGGGCAATGCCGGCATTTTTTTCTTTACGTTCATCTGTCAGTGGAGAAGCCAGCTGACAGATGACGAGTCATGGTTGTTAAGGATGTGGGTGGCCTACTTTCTAGTCTGCTACTTAACAACCAGCTATTCTTCACACAGAATTCTAGTTGGTCGATCGTTTTTCTACCAATCCAAATTCTAATCATTATGATAAGTTGGAATTCATTCGAAAATAAATAAACGAAAAAATTTTAACGGATTTCAACAAAATTTGTTACTATTCATTACTATTTCATTCGTAGATTCGGATGCATCAAAATCTCAGAATAACTAAAAATTTGTCTGAATTTGTATTCAGACAGAAACATATTACAAATGTCTCATGTTTAATGAAGCTAAATATGTGTACATCTGCAATATAAAAATATTGCAGTACATCAGGCACAAAAATCTCTCCAGCACCGCCACTGACTCAGCGGGCATGATGATGTAAGCACAGGCTCCGCCCCAATGTGTTTCATCCTATGGGATGTTCTCAAAGGGTTAGTGTCCACTAGAACATCATAAATACCCCAACATCCATTCAACATCCCTCAGAAAATTACTCAGGCCCTTTCGTTATGTCATGTCTATAAATGATGACTTCATTGACCAGAAAAGTTGGATGCTTTGCAGCTTGGCAGCTCTTGTTTGGCATCACAATTGCTAGGGATACTGGAAGAGTAATTTATGAGAAAGCCAGCGACTCTCTCAGATTTACTCTGAAGTGAATTCGACTCTGCACAAAAACAAAAAACAGGCAAAGTTTGTAAGTAGCTCTCTTTGTTAATCCTGTTTATTTTACCATTGCTATTGTCTGTTTTGTAATGTTCTTTTTTTGTATACATTTCTTTCATCATTTTTTTCTTCTCTTTTTCCATTAAAACTAAATTAGACAAAACAAAATATCCGGTGTTTGAGACATTGTGTTCAAATAGCAGGAAAGATATAATAGGCCACTCAAATTAACCACACTGATAATAGGTTAGAGACATGAGAGGAAGTTTTGTTTCAGTATTGGATGGCCAATCAAGTTGCATATGTAGCTTATTTATCTAAAAAGGAAGAAAAGCAAAGTAGAGAGAGAGAGGGAAAGAGGGTGTTGGTTGTGGGTGGTGAAAGGTTGGAACAGAGAGGAGTAGTTTAGAGAGAACAGGAAGGGCCGGGGGTGGTGATCAGTGGTGAATGCAGCCAAGTGCTTTGAATCTGACCATTATAGGTGTAATAGGTGGTGGTTAAAGTTCATTGAAAGGGAAGCCATGATCCAAGGATCCCAGATTAGGAAAAAACTGGGCATATTATTTTGGAGTCATGCTGTTAATTTTTCATTGATCATGGTCCAGTGGACTCTGCATTTAACTTCCAAAATTGGAATGTGGTGTGATAGCCACTTGTGACTTGTTTTACAGCTGTGAGACATGAGAACATGGGTTATAAAAAGGGCAAATTGAGTTTTGGAGATCTCCATGGGTATGCGGTTGAGCAAGACTTCTGATGGGTTCATCGTAAGGAATAGATGGCAAAGGGTGCATAGAAGTTGCTACACCTGCTAGCAAAAGTGTTGGGCAACTGGGCAGGTCCACTAGGTATGCAGACAGGAGCCAGTATTGGAGCAGCCACAAAAACATTTTAAAGAATAATCTTCAAGAACATACACCAGCCTGGTGGAACCATGTACCACCGAAGCAACACTCGGCACCAGTGGCGGATGGTGCTCCATTTTTTTGGGGGTGCGGCAAACAAACCACCCCCCCATCGCTTTCCCGCAATAGGGCTTATGGTGGGGTATGATCCCAGCCCCAGTACATTCCGGTATAGAAGGTACAGTAGCTTGGGGTAGATGCCAAGGTCGTCCTTCTCCTGCACCCCAGGCAGTCTCAGCTCAGTGTCCATCTGGTTGCTGGGGTATGGGGACGTTGATGGGCTTGGTTCCCCAGAGGAAGGGACAGGTAGGAAGTGTCCAGTTAGAAAAAACTGGCTTGGACTAGGTGATGGGGGACACCCAGCCCGACCACTCACTGAAGCAGAGGAGGGGAGGACGTCCTGGAGACTTCTCCTTCTGGCCAATTGGGTCTTAAGACCCGCTTCTGATTGGCCGGGAGGAGAAGCAAGAAGACAATAGTGAATATTAATTTCATCTGCGCCCCGAGCCCATCCTTTTTTGAAGCAAATTAGACCCTCGGGCTCTAATCATTTGCTTCTAAAAAAACCCCATTGAAATCCATATGTCTAGTGCCCTGCATGGAGATTAGGGGGGCGGGTCCCCTGCGTCCCTAAAGGAGTGACCGCCACTGCTCGGTACACACACTGCTGAGGCGTTATGAGAACATGCTTTTGTGGTGGCCCAGATCTTGTTCCAGTGTGTTTGGTCCAATGTATATCGACGGTCCTGTTCCTATTTGGAGACATAATTAAGTGAAAGTGATATTAAAAGCAATTTTTTTAACATAACAAACCTGTCATGCTTACCTGCTCTGTGCAGTGGTTTTTCACAGAACAGCCAAATCCTCCTCTTCTCAGGGTCCCCTGCTGGCGCTCCTGGCCCCTCAGTCCTGTTTGAATGCCCCCAGAGCAAGCAGCTTGCAATGGGGGCACCCAAGCAGGTACGCTCCCGAGCCGCTGCTTTGTGTGTCTATTCAAACAAGGAGCTGTGGCTCAGCCCCGCACCATCTCTTTCCTCATTGGCTCACTGCTGTCTCAGCCAATGAGGAGGGAGAGTCCTCGGAGAGCCAAAGCTCTCATGCACATTGCTGGATCGAGAGGGAGCTCAGGTAAGTATTAGGTAAAAAACCTTCAGCCTTTAGAACCATATTAAGGTATTGTATAAAAAAGATATACTTCCTGGTAAGTGTGTGTCATTTTTGCATTTGGATTCTAAGGGTGTGAAGCAAAGGGTATTCCTATTAGGATGTACTGTAAACAATACATAATGTTTGACCTTTTAAATATCAGAATAGCTCAGATTGCATAGGTGCCATAATACCTGTAGGTCTGTGAAGGCTTTAATGCCCCTCAAGGTTAATAGGGTGTGAAGGCAGGTTACTTTGGAGGCAATCCAGTGGTGGAAAGCCCGGGGGAATTCAAATCTGGGTGGGAATGAGGGGTTGTAGACGATTGATAGGAGTGGGAGGTAGGAGGAAACAAAGCCACCGGGATATTCATGTCTGTCCCAGAGGCATTCCAAGTGTTGGGTAATAGGGTTAAGTATGCCTTTCCCATCTCAGGGAGATAGTCACAGGAGATTATAAATGGAAAAGGGGCACAGTCATGAGCTTCTGTTTCAACCCACAATGGCGTTTCCTGACTTCTGGGATATTTGTTCAGTTGGGCTATTTGGGCTGCATAGTAGTATCTCAAGAGACATGAGACAACAAGACCACCCTTTGCTCTGGGCATATCTATATAAAGTGCATCACCTGTGCTTGGGTTGAGTGCATCACTTACACTGGAATTGATATTTGGGGACCTCTACATAAGTACAGCAATTTAGACAAGTAAGTAATTTATATTGTCATGATACGGCCCAGCCAGGGCAAGTGGTGTGTGTCTCAGATGCTAAGAAGGCTGCATAGTTTCTGGAGAAGAGGCGGGTAGATAACCTTGAAGAGAGAAAGGTAATTTCTAGTCAAGTAGGCAGTAGGTATGGCAGCTTGCGGTGTTCCCACTGATATTGAAAGGTTTGTTGAGGAGTAGTGTGTGTGTGTGTGTGGGGGGGGGGGGGGGTTAGGGCCAGAGATAGGTGCTTTGGTCTTCACGGGGTTAACTTGTAGTCCTGAGAGCGTGTCAAACTGGGTTAAGATGGTGTGCTAATTGGGCAAAGTAATACGTGGGTTTGTAGTTGTTAAGATGACATTGTCCGCAAAGAAGCTTAACTTGTAATGAGAGTTTGCTATCTTTATCTGATGATGCTTGTATGGATTGAGCTAAGGGCTTTCTGACTACAGAATATAGTAGCAGGGATAGTGGGCAGCCCTGTCTTGTACCCTGCATAATAGAAAAGGATATTGATATGAAGTCTGCATATTTAACATAAACCCTTAGTGTGTCTTATAGGTATATGTATCCACTGAAGAAATTGTGGAGTCACTTAGTGCTGCATGTCACATGCTCTCAGGCTAGTGTAGGGAGAGGATGCTGCCGGCGCTGTGAGGGACAGATTGCAGATATAATAACATCTCATCGATCTGATTGTGGACTAGGTAGAGATTACTACCAATACTACTTTGAGGGACAGATTCAGATCTTATACTGCATTACAGAACGATCTGATTGTGGACTAGGTAGAGATTACTACTACTACTGCTTTTAGAGACAGATTGCAGATCTAATAACATTTCATCCTGCATTACAGAACAATCTGACTGGACTAGGTAGAGTCTACTGCTTAGAGGGACAGATTATTGTTCTAAAATCATCTCCTAGTTATACAGGGTCAGGTTCCTGCTGTTGCTGTAAGGGACAGATTATTGTTCTAAAATCATTGCCTACTCCTATAGGGTCAGGTTCCTGCTGTTGCTGTAAGGGACAGATTATTGTTCTAAAATCATCCCCTGCTCCTATAGGGTCAGGTTCCTGCTGTTGCTGTAAGGGACAGATTATTGTTCTAAAATCATTGCCTACTCCTATAAGGTCAGGTTCCTGCTGTTGCTGTAAGGGACAGATTATTGTTCTAAAATCATTGCCTACTCCTATAGGGTTAGGTTCTTGCTGTTGTTGTAAGGGACAGATTATTGTTCTAAAATCATCACCTACTCCTATAGGGTCAGGTTCCTGCTGTTGCTGTAAGGCACAGATTATTTTTCTATAATCATCTCTGAGTTCTAAAGGGAGAGGTTCCTGCTGGTCCTGTAAGGGACAGATTATTGTTCTAAAATCATTGCCTACTCCTATAGGGTCAAATTCCTGCTGTTGCTGTAAGGGACAGATTATTGTTCTATAATCATCTCCTAGTTCTAAAGGGAGAGGTTCCTGCTGGTCCTGTAAGGGACAGATTATTGTTCTAAAATCATTGCCTACTCCTATAGGGTCAGGTTCCTGCTGTTGCTGTAAGGGACAGATCATTGTTTTATAATCATCTCCTAGTTCTAAAGGGAGAGGTTCCTGCTGTTGCTGTAAGGGACAGATTATTGCTCTAAAATCATTGCCTACTCCTATAGGGTCAGGTTCCTGCTGTTGCTGTAAGGGACAGATTATTGTTCTATAATCATCTCCTAGTTCTAAAGGGAGAGGTTCCTGCTGTTGCTGTAAGGGACAGATTATTGTTCTAAAATCATCGCCTACTCCTATAGGGTCAGGTTCCACCTGTTGCTGTAAGGGACAGATTATTGTTCTATAATCATCTCCAAGTTCTAAAGGGACAGGTTCCTGCTGTTGCTGTAAGGGACAGATTATTGTTCTAAAATCATTGCCTACTCCTATAGGGTCAGGTTCCTGCTTTTGCTGTAAGGGACAGATTATTGTTCTATAATCATCTCCTAGTTCTAAAGGGAGAGGTTCCCGCTGTTGCTGTAATGGACAGATTATTGTTCTAAAATCATTGCCTACTCCTATAGGGTCAGGTTCTTGCTGTTGCTGTAAGGGACATACTGAATATGTTTTTATTTTATTTGCTCAGACATAAACTTTAAAGTGGAAGACCATACTAAAATCCCTATATCTATAGACACCGACGATCTAACACTAACCTATCTAGCCCTGTAAAGAAAAAATCAGTATACATATCTGTTCTGAGGGAAATCTGACCCGATCTCCAGCAGCGGAAGCTCTGCAGAGGACACGGCCCACAATTACTGTGAAACTAATGGGAAGTGACATCACCCATAGACTTACTATGGGGCTTCCTTTGATGTACGTGTCCTCTGCACCTACCTCCACAGTGAAGCTGTGGCTGACAGCTCAACGTGGGATCGGGTCAGATCGCCTGCAGAAAAGTTATGTGTACTGATTTTTTCTTTACAGGGCTAGATAGGTTAGTGTTAGATCGTGGGTGTCTTTAGATGTAGGGATTTTAGTTTTAAGAATAGACTTCCACTTTAACAGTAGAATTTCCTTCTGGTTGGTGTTGTAGATAAGTTATGCAAGTAAATGCAGTTCCTAAATGCTTTGACTTTACTTTCACAGCATTCCCTAGTCTGGAGAAATGATTCTGCAATAATTAAATTATTAATGCCTTTTTCTTTTTTAACCACTTCAGCCCCGGAAGGATTTGCCCCTTCCTGACCAGAGCACTTTTTGTGATTCGGCACTGCCTTGCTTTAACTGACAATTGCGTGGTCATGCGACATTTTACCCAAACAAAATTGACATCCTTTTTTCCCACAAATAGAGCTTTCTTTTTGGGGTATTTGATCACCTCTACATCACTTCTGATCACCGCGATAAACAAAAAAAGAGTGTCAAATATAAAAAAACGAATTTATTCATCAGTTTAGGCCGATATATATTATTCTACTTATTTTTGGTAAAAAAAAATCACAATAAGCGTTAATGATTGGTTTGTGCAAAAGTTGCTGCCTTTACAAACTATGAGAATTCATTTATGGTGTTTTTACTTGGTTTTTTTTACTAGTAACGGCGGTGATCTGTGATTTTTATCGGGACTGCTGCATTGCGGCGGACAGATTGGACATTTTTGACACTTTTTTGGGACCATTAACATTTATGCAGCGATCAGAGCTAAAAAAAGCCACTGATTACTGTGTAAATGTCACTGGCATGAAAAGGGTTAACCTGTAGGGGGCGATCTAGGGATTAAATGTGTTCGCTGTGTGTGTTCTAACTGTATGTGGGCTAGGCTGGCAGGGAACCGTCCACCCAACCCGTGACCCCACTCACGGAGCGTGTGGCGGGCACAACTGTGGATGTGCGGACTGCCATTTGTAGACGGCAATCTGTGCAGCGGAGTCAACTTGCTGCCATATATCCACGCGATATGGTCGGTAAGTGGTTAAAGTTAAAAAAGAACAGCCTGAAATCGTCCAGGTCCCATTAAATATAATGTGCCCATGTTCATTTTATCCTAATACTTAACTTTACTGTCACCCCAATGTCTATAACAAATAATTTTTTAATCTCACATAAAAAGATCCTTTTATAGTGCTCTATCTCTTGCTATCTTTGTACACATCTGGTATAAATATACCGTATAAACCTCTTACAGGTTTTCTGAGTTTTCAGCCTCTTGGCAAGTTAATTCTTTTTCATGAGATACACATCTACACTATTGATTTTCTGTTCTGCTGGCTCTTTCTACTTCCTAGGTGGTTGGCGAGTGGAGGTTTAGTCGGATCCACTGTGATATCTTTGTCACCCTTGATGTTATGATGTGTACAGCAAGTATCCTTAATCTGTGTGCCATCAGCATTGACAGGTAAGAGACATTGAAATTCGGTTTGAATAGGTGTAACTTTCTGCATTGTACATGTCACGGGAAAAGGAACATGTAGTGCTGACACTTGCCAAAGTTCTTACAGCATAATTCTCAAGCGTATTTCATAATTAAATGTGTGTCTTGTTTAATAGTACATTTTCTTCTGTAGAATCTATCTGATGCCTTTCAAAGCCTTATACTGTTTGAACTAGAGTGTATTGTACCTTCAGTGTTTTATATTCTGATGCTGTTAAGGTACAAGCGGTACTTAATGTAATGCATGTTTGATAAATTGTAGATGAAAAAAGTTTAATTTAAAGAGATGGATACAATGTTAAATGGTTAAAGGACCAGAAAGTCATATTTCAGTTTTGCTTGGATATTGGTGGATTAATTAATCAACAGGCATCTGTCAGCTCAGCCTCTGCATCTCCCTGGTGTAAGGCAAACAGTTAAATATACAGTTAAAGGCACATCCTCTGCTCTCTTCACCTATCAGCATATTTCTTACCAGAACAATAAAGATGAAAGAAGAACTACAGTCCCTTTGCTCATGGTTCTGCCCCCTCCACCAGTGCTGCCATTTTTGATTGACTGGCACATGCACAGGTGCACCTAAGGGCTCTTCCTGCCCTTTGGAGCCTGGCAAACCCTGGTGGTCATTTGCACACGAGTTGTGTATGCACAGAAAGAGAAATCCCACTCCTCTTTTACCTCCCCATCCAGATGTGCTGAAGGTTTCTGCTGGGTCTTGAAGCCCAGAAAAGCATTTTAGCACATCAGCACATATGTGCACAATGCCAATTTTGCCTAGGCAAGAAAGGAGGAAGTGCTGCTCTGCAGCACTAATAAATAAAAAAAAAAAAAGCACTTAAAAAATATCCAATTATGGTTGAGGAAGGGAATTTTGTCTTTTTGGGGTGAAGGTCTGCTTTGAGCACACTTGTTTGGCTCCTAATCGCATCTCTCACTATCCCAGTGAATGCTGCTTTATGGGCGGATTGTAAGATGCCAATATCAATTCAAATTCAGGTACTAACACTAGTTGCCTTAAAAATTATACATGTAGTTATTCAATAATGAATGTTTAGCCGCAATAACTTTTTTGTGACCAGAGATAATTAAAGACTAGCTAACAAACAAGCATAAGAAAATATGAATATTTACCAGTACATCTTGCTATAGCGATAATCTTGGCTTTTATTCACATAAAGCTACAGGCATCACATGCAATAACTTGTGATGCCTGTTACTAAATACTTTTATGTAGAACCCCTTTCTAAAAGAAAAAAAAGATTCTTAGTAACAGCTTTTTTTTTCTTAGGAAGCCTTTAAAGGAAGCCTTTGGTGTGGTTACATTTCTACTGCCAGTTTTATACTGATTTGTGTTTCATGCTGTAGTTACACATTAAAGTGTTTGTTAACCCCCCTAAAAATGCAGATCCTGCTCCCTTAAAGCTGATAAAACAGCACAGTGCTTGTTCTATGTAATCTGCCCCCCTCTAAACTGTAACCCCCGCTGAACCTGACACTTCCTGTATCCCTTTTAAGCCCTTGCCACTGATGTCTATGACGTCAGCAGCCCTGCCATCATCTCTCCCCCTCCTCCCTGCCTGTGTCTCTGTAACTGCCCCCACCTTCCCCTCTAGTCGCTATTAGGTGGAATATAAAAATAAAAAAAGTCTATGCCAGCCCTCTATTAGAGCCTGGCATAGCACACTGTGTTAGTGGTTTTAAAGAACAAGCATTGTAAATACTTGTTTAACCCAATCTTCAGGCAGACCACATGACTCTCGGCCAGTTTCCAGGGCTACTGCAGGAGGGGCTGAGCAGCCACGTGATCTCCCCAGCTGACATCAGAGGGAGATCTCAGTCCCTCCTGCAATATCCATCCATCAGAGCTGTACAGCGGCTACGGGTCATGTGACCGGCCTGAAGACAACTCTAAATAGGTATCTAGAAAGTTCGTTTTTTAAAAAAAAACTAACACAGTGTGCTATGCCAGGCTCTAATAGAGGGGCTGGCATAGTCTTTATTATATGGGCTAACAAACACTTTAAGTGAATGTGTCATTCACTGAGCCTGTAAAGCATGGACTGTCCTTTTCTAAACATAGATTTCCCCCCAGGACCATAAAGAAAATACATTTATGAATTTTCCCGGTATTATATGTAGTATGTCCAAACTGTACATTAAATAAATATGTATGAAACTGTAAATATGATATATGAAGTTTTGGTAACAAGAACTGTCTGATGTAATTTTCTCCTTGTGATTTTTTTAGACCTAGATTGAATATATTATTGTCATTTTTGCATCCTTTTAAATGAATCATAGTCAACTCACAAATGTATTTTACAGAAAAAACTCAACTACACACCAAAGAGCATGCACAAAGAAGCCCCACCTGGGATCTTTCTATTCGGATGCATTTCACCCTAGGACGGGCTTAACCATAGATGTGTTAACGATTAAGCAGGCAGGTCCCAGGTGGGTCTTCTACTGTAGGTGTCTGTTCTCAAAAGTAGTAAAGTTTTATGAATGCTGAAATCATTGGTGTGTGGCTGTTTTTTTTTTTTTTTACTGTGGATGATGTATGAGAGCATGGGCAAGCTCAATCTGATGTCTACTCCTGAGTCCCTAGACTCCAGCATCACGGACACAGCTTGGGAGCAGTGGCCTTCCATCGACAAGTAAAATGTGTCAAAGCATGGAGGTCCAAGTTAGGGCTTCTATGTGCATGTGCAATGAAATTAAATCATTGGTGTGCATTTTTTTTAATGGTACTCAGACATCAGCATCATGGAGAGAACTTGGGAGCAGTGACCTTTTCTTCAATTTATCCAAAAGCTTGTGTGATAAACAACAGCAATAAATTGACACCTTGATAATCTGTTAAGATTATTATAGCTAGGGATGGGCCAAATGAACCATTGTTCGGTTCACATCGGAACTTTCGAATATCGGGAAAGTGTGGAACCGAATAACGATCACCATTGAAGTCTATGGGATCCGAATGTGAAAAATCAAAAGTTCCCATTTTGAAGGCTTATATACAAGTAATTGGGTATACAATGGGTATGGGGGTCCGGGTACTGCCCTGGGGGACAGGTATCAATGAAAAAAAAGTTTGTAAAAAACATCATTTTTAAATGAGCAGTGATTTATTGATGCTTAAAGTGAGAGCATAAAAATGAAAAATTCCTTTCAGTCTACCTGTAAAGTGGCACATCTGTACTGTGTATACAATCTGCTGCAGCAATAATTGCATTTATAATGGCAAAAAAAAAAATTTCCCTGCAAGCTTCCTTTATTTTGTAAACAACGGCTTGGGGAGCCAGTCTATATGATGAGGCCACAATGTAGTGCATTGGGAACAAGATTAGAGATTTTTTGGATAAATTCTGGTGTCTCTTCCACAGACTTTGGATAGAAGTAATGGGTGTGGAAAAATTGGGCTTTGGGTGTCAGTGGCGCCTTCACACCGTAACCCTATTAGAGTCTTGATTGCAAGAATTGGCCTTGCTGTCAAAAATTGCAATGATCTGCACCTATCAAACAGTGGTGGAAAAATAGTGTTTGGGTGTCGGTGGCGCCTTCACATCGTAACCCTATATAGGTACTGTTGATGAAAACAAGAATTTGTCTTGCTGTAAACAAATTACATTTGATGCACCTGTCAAACAGGTGCTGAAAAATTGTTTTTTTGGGTGTCGGTGATGCCTTCACACCATAACCCTGTAGAGGTACACTTGATGAAAGCAAGAATTGGCCTTGCTGTGAAAAAATTAAATTTGATGCCCCTGTCAATGAGGTGAGGAAAAATTATTCTTTGGGTGTCGGTGGCACCTTCACGCCATAACCCTATAAGAGGTACTCTTGATGAAAGTAATAATTGGCCTTGCTGTCAAAAATTGCAATGATATGCCCCTGTCAAACAGTTGCATAAAAATTAGCTTTTAGTTGTCGGTGGTGCCTTCACACCGTAACCCTATAGAGGTATTCTTGATGAAAGCAAGAATTGGCCGGGGGGCGTGGCTACTGAGCTCCGGCATGGACGTCTAGTCCCGAAGCTCCGCCACACCGCCGAGAGTACTCGCATCCACGGGAGCAAGAGCCCCGCAAAAACACCTCCACAGCACTGCCAAGCATCCGTGGTCAGCAGGGTCATGACGAGGAGGAGGAAAGTGTCGCCGCTCCAGCCGGGGAAGCTCACCAGCTTCTTCCCCGTCACACTCACTAGGACATAGCAAGATGGCGGTGGACACGCTGCCGCGAGGGAGCCCGCACAGGCCGCATCCTCCCAGCTAACCCCACAGAGAAACAAGCAACGATCGCAGCCTGCTCACCCAGAAAGCAGCAACTCGTCCGCAGCCTCCACACCTACAACAAGGAACCCGGCCAAGGCCAGACAACGGACTGCATCCCCAAGAGGCTCCCCATGGTCACAGGAGATGAGTGCAGCACAGGCCGCGACAGGGCCCACCATCCCTGCACAGCATGACCCTATAGCGGGATTCCCCACATCAGGGCAACCAGTGTCGGACACTGTCCTAAAGGACATGCTACTTTCCCTGAGGTCCTCACTCCATAATGACTTGTTATACACTGTCAAACAATGCCAAAAGGAGGTACAAGACCTAGGCCACAGGGTAGACCATGTGGAAAGAGTTGTGACTGACTACTCCACCTCATACAATGTTATGGTCGATGCACATAACGACCACAATGAAGAGCTCCTTTGGGTTAAAGACAAATTAGCTGATTTAGAAGACAGGTCCATAAGAAACAATATAAAGATCCGAGGAATCCCAGAAACGGTCACAACAGCCCAATTACTGTCTTACACCCAAGACATGTTTGCAGCCATAGCGCCAAAACTCTCTGCAATGGACCTAACAATCGATAGGATCCATAGACTTCCTAAGCCCTCGTTCCTAGCAGAGGAGATACCAAGGGATGTCCTGCTTAGAATGCATTTCTTTAAATCCAAAGAAGCTCTCCTTCAAAATTTTCGTAACCCGGACCAACGCCAGGCTACATAAGCGAACATTCAACTCCTTCCAGACCTCTCAAGACATACCCTGCAGTGTAGAAGAAATCTAGCCACCATCACTAAAACCCTACGCAATCATAACATTGCTCACTAGAGTTGAGCGAACACCTGGAAGTTCGGGTTCTGCTGGTCCGTCCGAACTTCGTGACAAAGTCCGGGTCCGGGTCCGGACGGAACCCGAACGATCGCACGGAAGTGCTTCAAGCCTGCCTGGTCGTCTTGGGCTTGAAGGTCCACAAGCGAGTTGAGATCACTCGTTACAATACTAACGCATCCCAAAATCACTACCACCGATCTAAAGAAGATGTGACGTCCCATACAGAACTCTCCAGACCTTCCTCAACTTACAAGCGAATACATCGGACCGCAACCAGGCCCAATGCTTTTAAAACTTCCTCTCGAAGAAACCTAAATTTCTTTACGTAAGATTCGTCCTGTAGGGAACCATAGAGGAGACGATCCTTGCTCCCGAATCCTTCAGATACCTAGGATAGCTAACAATCCAGGTAACGTCTCTCAAAACC
>BLSH010345773.1:396478-409590 GCA_018402905.1 Glandirana rugosa | reverse complement strand
GCTATCTGTCCTCAGAGCAACAGCACAGACAGCAGTAGTAAAGTAATCTATCTCAGGATGCAGGATCAGGTCTTAAAATGGCTAAAATCTGTCCCTCACGCCGTCAGCTACCTTTCCCTATACTAACCCAAGGAGCATGTGACTGCAGCACTGTGACTCCAGCTTATAAAGAGGCTGGGTCACATGATGCACTGGCCAATCACAGCCATGCCATTAGTAGGCATGGCTGTGATGGCTTCTAAGGGCAAACCAGTGAAACGCTTGTTGATTGGCTGCCCTGCAGCTTCTCAACACGTGGAATAAAATAGCAGAACCCCGGACCGAACCCGAACGATTTTTGAAATGTCCGGGTCCGGGTCCGTGCCACGGACACCCGAAAGTTCGGTACGGACCCGAACGTTACAGTCCGGGTTCGCTCAACACTATTGCTCACAAATGGAAATACCCAGCAACTCTTTTGGTCACACACAACGGTTCCACTAAATCGCTATCTTCCCTAGACGAAGGCCTCACAGCACTCCGCCACTGGGGAATTATACTAGACCCACCACTCGACTCCACCTCAACCAACAAGCTCCCAGCCATGAATCAAGAATGGCATGTAGTGTCCCGCAAAAGATCAAACAAGAAACCTAAACCCACAAAGGACACTTAACATGCTGTCAACAGCACTAATCTCTCAACGGTCATAAAGGTTATGAACCCTTACCCCCAGGTAAAGCAAACATATTGTAATGCTCTCGGATCCCCTGGAGGATCCTGTTTTTATATGTTCCTTTTGTTCTTCTGTTTATCTTCTCCCCTTCCTTCCCCTCTCCTCACTATGGCATGCAACGAGAATGGACTAACCCACATCACTGATTCTTCATCTACAACGATCATGGCATCAACCACTATGGAAACTGCAAACTCAACCCTTCACGATGTTCTCCTTCCAATGGCAACCCAAGGACCCCGGTCGACTGACGCAGTGAGTGACATTTACCCTTTGCATACACCACACAAAAAACATCATGACGATCAAGTGCCTTTCCTTTAACGCCAAGGGCCTGAATCACCCAGCCAAGAGGCATTCAATGTGGAAAGAGGCTCTGAAACATAAAGCGGACATCTTATGTGTCCAGGAGACACACCTCCACACCTCAAACATCCCGAGATGCTCACATAAACAATTCCCCCACATATTCCTGTCATCTTCCCAGGAGAAGAAGACTAAAGGAGCTCTACTAGCAATCCGAGACTCTGTAACATTCCAACTAAAGGACTCCATCCTAGACACTGAGGGTCGATATATCATCATCACTTGTGATATTAACGCATGCCCATACACCCTGGTGGCCCTATATGCGCCAAATAGACACCAACTGAGATTCTTGAGTAGACTTCTCAAGCGGATATCACCAATCAAATATGGCAACCTCCTGATCTGCGGGGATTTCAACATAACCAGTGACCCACAAATAGACTCAACAGCACAAACCACTAAAATTAGGCCTTCTCTAAACAGACTCATACATAACGAAGACCTGTACGATGTCTGGAGATGTCACCATGCCAACGAAAAGGACTACACCTACTTTTCTCCCAGACACCTAACGTACTCCAGAATAGACATGATCCTGATGGACAAATGGTTACTCCAGAAAACAACCTCCTCTGACATCCACGACATTACGTGGTCAGACCACGCTCCTGTCTCTATTTCTATTACAGAAACGGGTGCCCCTCTACCAAACCCCATATGGCGCTGCAATATCAAGCTGCTGCAGGATCCGGATAGTCATAAAAACATAGCCCGTCATATTGAAGAATTCTTTACAAACAACATGACCTCTGTTAAAGACCCCCTGACGCTATGGCAGGCTCATAAAGCATACATCAGGGGTATATTTATACAAAATGGAGCTAGACTCAAAAAGCAATACAACAACCAATTAACCAAGCTGACACAGAACATACACGATCTTGAAGTCCAAAACAAGAACACACCATCCCTGACCACTCTACAAGCCCTACAAAAATCCAGGGAAGACTTGAGACTCCACCTACTACAACAGTATGACACCTACCTGGGGAGGCTAAAACTCCAAACATACGCACACGATAACAGACCCGGCCAATACTTAGCCAGGAAACTAAAAGGCATTCAAATAAAAACCAAAATCCAACACCTACTCCACCCTACAAAACACCATAAGATAAGTAACCCCCATGACATTGCGAACCAATTCGCAGACTATTATGAGGCACTGTACAACCTCAAGAAAGACCCACACACGGCCCAACCCACAGAAGACCAGATTACAGCCCTCCTCAATAAAATTAATCTACCCAAACTGTCACCAACACAACTCTCTGACCTAAATTCACCTATTACCCCCCAGGAGATAGCCACAGTCATAAAGTCCCTACCAAGTGGCAAATCGCCAGGCCCCGACGGACTGCAGAATGAATATTACAAGACCTTTCACCACATACTGACCCCACACCTTACATCAACTTATACTGCAGCAGTACTTAGCTCCTCTCTTCCTACAGAGATGTTAAAGGCATATGTGGTAACCCTACCCAAACCAGGGAAAGACCCCAACATTCCAGCCAATTTTAGGCCAATATCACTTCTCAATACAGACGTCAAGATATATGCCAAGTTACTAGCGCAAAGAATTTAAAATATCATTCCGGCTCTTGTAGGAAAAGACCAGATGGGGTTTGTGAGAGGCAGGCAACCCTCAGATGCCACCAGGCGAGTTCTCAATATTATTCATTTTGCAAAAAAAACGCAAACGCCTTCTCTGCTTCTCTCACTAGACGCAGAGAAGGCGTTTGATAGGGTCCAGTGGACCTATATGTCACAGGTACTGGCGACATTTGGATTTCAAGGTTTTATTAAAGAAGCAATTGCAGCCTTATACTCTAATCCATCTGCACAGGTATATAACTCTGGTTTTCTCTCAAGAATATTTACAATAACAAATGGCACACGCCAGGGCTGCCCTCTTTCCCCACATATCTTCAACCTCATGATAGAGCCACTAGCGGAAACTATCCGTACAGACCCCCACATCCTAATCTTTCAAATTGGCACCAAAACACATAGCATTAACCTGTTCGCAGACAACATAATTCTTCTCTTAACTAATCCAAAAACTTCCCTACCCCAAGCCCACCAAGTCTTAGAGGCATTCAGTGCAATCTCGTACTATAAAGTCAACTTTTCCAAGTCTTTGATACTTGACTTGGGAGTAACACCAGATACCCAATCACTTCTTAAACGCCAACTCCCCTACAAATGGAGCTCCCAAGGTATAACATATCTAGGAATTACCCTAACGTCCTCAATGAAAACTTTGGCACACGCTAACTATACCCCACTAATACACAAAACCAAACTCCAAACTCAAAACCTAACCCACACAACTATTTCATGGGTAGGAAGACTCGCAGCATTCAAAATGCTCATTTTACCAAAAATATTATTTTTTCAGAGTTCTCCCCATACACACTCCACTCAAATTTCTAAAATCCATGACACAAATCCTCAACGAATATGTATGGAATAATAAGAAACCTAGATGTGCACGATCTAGCCTTACGAAACATAAATCCGTAGGAGGAATGGGCATGATTAATATCATTCATTACCAACAAGCGGCCATCCTAGACCAACTAAAACACTGGGCTAATAGAGAAGACCCCCCGCTGTGGGCAGAAATTGAATCAGAAATCTCTCCAATAAAAAACCACACCCACCTTCTAGTCCTAGATTGTTGGAAGGCGTGGAACAACACCGCCCTTCCACCCACGATAGCAGCCACACTGAGCGCATGGCGCAACATACAAAAACAATCCAGCCCAACCAACCCAACAACAGCCCCCAATATACCAATCCAAGAGCTAAACTCCTTGATGCCATTCATGTACACAAAGCCTATCCAATCACATGGCATAAAATACATACAAGACCTGTTCGAAAACTCCTCAATCAAAAAGTGGGAGACCCTCAAAAAAGAATATAACCTACCAGACAACACAAAATTTCTGTGCACACGTATCCTAACGTTTCTAGCCTCACATCCCTTACCAACAATTAAGGTCCCCCCAGAGGCTTGGAGCTTCCTACACTCCGACACCACCAATCGGAAAGGCATATCCTTGTTCTATAATATTCTGAACGAAAAAAAGACCTTCCAAAAACTCCCGGCACTTCTAAAATGGGAAAAAGATCTCTCTGGCTCATTTTCCACACAACAATGGAAATCAGCCATACAATCCACATACAGATAGTCCAAATGTACCAACCATTGGGAAATGATGCTAAAAATCCTGCACAGATGGCTTTACACTCCTTACAAACTAACGAAATTTCTTCCTAACAGCTCTCCCCAATGCTGGAGAGGGTGTGGAAAGATAGGCAACTTAATACACATATTGTGGGAGTGCCCTTGCCTCACAAGCTTCTGGGGACAAACCTTCAAATTAATATCATCTACCACTGGTATCCTAACTACCCCCAACCCTGCATTGGCCCTACTAAACCTAGGAATAGAAAAAATTCCTACTCAAATGCGACAAATAACAACACACATCCTCCTAGCAGCCCGAAATACTATCCTTAAAAAATGGAAGTCCCCAGACTCTCCCAACTTATCGGAAACCATAAACATAGTAAGGCTAAACCATTCATACGAAAGGTGCCTAGCAGTCAATTCATTAAGGTGCAAAGCCTTTGATGACAGATGGCTCCCTTGGGTGAACACTAACGCTTCACCCATGACTCAACAGCCAAACCTGAACCCTGATCTTACTCCTTGAAAAACCACACACATGACATCCACATTGCATGCCATACACCCTTCCCCACACCCATCCCTATCCCCCCCTATCCACAAGATACAACCACAGTATTGTTACTAACTAACACTGCAAGATGTACTACCTCCCAGTGCCCTTGAGCACAGCTAGTACCCATAAGGGGTGCGAGAGCGCACTGGGAGGCCTAACCATCGTTAATCATTAAGTTAAGACCCACTATTGGGTAGTTCAACAAATAATGTTATACTATGTCAACAAAATAATGTAATACTATGTTAACCCATGTAAGCAACTTGTACACCATGGTTATCTTACTATGTAACTCCTATACAAGTACGTATATATGTATCTTTGGAAAACTAATAAAAATGTATTGAACAAAAAAAAAGCAAGAATTGGCCTTGCTAAAAAAAAAAATTAATTTTATGCACCTGTCAAGCAGGTGCTGAAAATTTGTTTTTTGGGTGTCAGTGGTGTCTTCAAACCACAACCCTATAGAGATACTCTTGATGAAAGCAAGAATTGGCCTTGGTGTAAAAAAATGACATTTGATGCACATGTCAAACAAGTGCTGAAAAACTGGTCTTTGGGTGTTAATTGTGCCCATGAAACCTACACCAAAAACATTCTTTCAGATGAAATCAACACCCACAACGCTAGGCAGCCTAGAAGTCTTGCAAAGATTCCACATCCCAAAAACACTTAACATCGGCATCAGGGGTTTTATAGCTGGCAATCAAGGACTGGTTCAATTTGATAAAAGTCAAACGGTCCACTGAGTCTGTGAACAGACGCTTTCTATGATCATTAACAAAACCTCCAGCAGCACTGAATGCCTGTTTGGAAAGCACACTGGTTGCAGGGCAGCCAAGCAGCTCCATAGCAAACTGAGCAAGTTCTGGCCAGTTGTCTATTCTCATAACCCAGTAAGCCAGTGGATCGTTGACTGGAAAGCTCTCCATCTTTGTTTTTGCCCCTAGATAATCGTACACCATGTGATGCAGATGCTGCCGATGGGAAGCTGACAGCCCTGGGCATCGAGGACTAAAAAATTGGAGAAATGCATCACTTAGACCCCTTTCACACCAGAACATTTTTTATGAGCTTTTGCGCTAAAAATAGCGATAGAAAAGCGCCTGAAAAACTCCTCCCAATACACCCCAGTGTAAAAGCCTGAGTGCTTTCACACTGGGGTGGTGCGATTGCGGGATGGTAAAAAAAGTCCTGCATCTTTGCAGTGGTGTGGGAGCGGTGTATGCACCGCTCCTATACCACCCCTGCCCATGGAAAACAATGGGGTAGAACTCCGGAAACGCTGAACACTGCTTCGAGAACGCCACTAACCGGCACTTTTAACCCTGGTTCAACCCCCTGTGGGGGGGTTAAAAGCGCACCACCGCTGCCCGAATAGCGGTGCCACAGTGCTGCTATAACGACCGGTAAAGCGCCGCAAATTAGCGATGTTTTACCGCTAATGCTCGGGCGGCCCTGGTGTGAAAGGGGTCTTAGGCGACCCCTTCTCCACAAGATGTACTCACTACACAGGCACTAGGGATGGGCCGAACACCTCCCGGTTCGGTTCATACCATAGCACCGTGAACAGTCAAAAAGTTCTAGCGAACATGCGAATCCTATTAAAGTCTATGGGACACGAACATGAAAAATCAAAAGTGCTCATTTTAAAGACTTATATGCAAATTATTGCCATACAAAGTGTATGGAAGCCTGGGTACTGCCTTAGAGAACATGTATCAATGCAAAAAAAGGTTTTTAAAACAATTGTTTTCTTTCAGGAGCAGTGACTTTAACAATGCCTAAAGTAAAAAACAATAATGAAATATTCCTTTAACTATTGTGCCTTAGTCTGCCTGTAAAGTGACGCACCTGTGTGATGTGTCGAACAGTGCCACAGGAATAATGACATTTCTAAAGGAAAAAAGGTAATTTTAAGTGTAATGTGTTGCCGACACCTGGAAATATACAGTTTCTTGGCCATTTTTCAGAGAGTATGAATGATAACGCAAAAACATTTCTTTCACTCAGGGTTAGTGTTTGGCTGAAGCCATTTATTATCAATCAACTGTGTTTACTCTTTTAAAATCATAATGACAACAGAAACTACCCAAATGACCCTGATCAAAAGTTTACATACCCTGGTGATTTTGGCCTGATAACATGCACACAAGTTGACACAAAGGGGTTTGAATGACTATTAAAGGTAGCCATCCTCACATGTGATCTGTTTTCTTGCAATTAGTGCATGTGTATAAAAGGTCATTGAGTTTCTGGACTCCTGACAGACCCTTGCATCTTTCATCCAGTGCTGCACTGACGTTTCTGAATTCTGAGTCATGGGGAAAGCAAAAGAATTGTCAAAGGATCTGCGGGAAAAGGTAGTTGAACTGTATAAAATAGGAAAGGGATATAAAAAGATATCCAAGGAATTGAGAATGCCAATCAGCAGTGTTGAAACTCTAATCAAGAAGTGGAAAATGAATGGTTCTGTTAAAACCAAACCACGGTCAGGTAGACCAACTAAGGTTTTAGCCACAACTGCCAGGGAAATTGTTCGGGATGCAAAGAAAAACCTACAAATAACTTCAGAACTCTCTGAAAACATGTGGTGTGGCTGTTTCAAGATGCACAATAAGGAGGCACTTGAAGAAAGATGGGCTGCATGGTCGAGTGGCCAGCAGAAAGCCATTACTAGGCAAATGCCACAAAGTATCCCGCTTACAATACACCAAACAGCACAGAGACAAGCCTCAAACCTTCTGGCACAAAGTAATTTGGAGTGATGAGACCAAAATTGAGCTTTTTGGCCACAACCATAACCGTTGCATTTGGAGAGGAGTCAACAAGGCCTGTGAAACAAGGAGGTGGATCGCTGATGTTTTGGGAATGTGTGAGCTGCAAAGGCACAAGGAATTTGGTCAAAATTTATGACAAGATGAATGAAGTATGTTATTAAAAATTACTGGAGAAAAATTTGCATTCATCAGCCAGGAAGCTGCACATGGTACGTACTTGGACATTCCAACATGACAATGATCCAAAACACAAGGTCAAGTCGACCTGTCATTGGCTACAGCAGAATAAAGTGAAGGTTCAGCAGTGGCCATCTCAGTCTCCTGACTTCAATATCATTGAGCCACTCTGGGGAGATCTCAAACATGCAGTTCATGCACGACAGCCCAAGAATTTCCAGGAACTGGAGACTTTTTGCCAAGAGAAATGGGCAGCTTTACCATCTGAGAGGATAAAGAGCCTTATCCACAAATACCACAAAAGACTTTAAGCTGTCATTGATGTTAAAGGGGGGCAATACACCGTATTAAGAAACTTTTGATCAGGGTAATTTGAGTAGTTTCTGTTGTCATTATGATTTAAAAAGAGTAAACACAGTTGATTGATAATAAATTGCTTCAGCCAAACACTAACCATGAGTAAAAGAAAAGTTTTCATGTTATCATTCATATTCTCTGAAAAACTGACAAGAAATCATAAATTCTGCCAGGGTATGTAAACTTATGAGCACAACTGTAAATAAAAAATCAAGGAAAAAAAACAGTGTAGGGTACCCCCCCCCCCCAGTCCATACCAGGCCCTTTGGGTCTGGTATGGGTATCAAGGGAAACTCCACGCCAAAATGTAAAAAAAGAATACCAAAACCTTATCTGAGCATGCAGCTTGGAGGTCAGGATAGGGGGGATGAGCAATCGCCCCCCCTCCTGAACCATACCAAGCCACATGCCCTCAACATGGGTGGGTGCTTTGGGGCAGGGGTGGCTCTGCACCCCCCCACCTCAAAGCACCTTGTCCCCATGTTGATGCGGACAAGAGCCTCTTCCCGACAACCCTGGCCATTGGTTCTCAGGGTCTGCGGGTGGGGGCCTTATCGGAATCTGGAAGCCCCCTTTAACAAGGAGGCCCCCCAGATCCTGACCCCCCCCATGTGAATGGGTATCGGGTACATTGTACCCCTACCCATTCACCAAAAAAAAAAGTGTCAAAAAGTGAAAACCACAACAGACAGTTTTTGACAACTCCTTTATTAAACAGCTATATATGTCACGTACCTGATGGTAGAGTCTGGCTTATGTGGGGACCAATATCTCTTGCTGCCCTGGTTCGAGAGCCCCTGGTAGTGTGGACAAGGAGCTCTGGAGTGCAGGGGGGCACGAGGGCTGGACAACTCTCAGATGGTTGGCAGAAATCCGCTGAAGCTCGTGCAAGCTGAAGGGTAGTGGTACAGTCCGGGTCAGCAACTGGCAGGCGGTGCTGTACAGAGGGATCAGGCAAGAGGATAGTCGTAAACAGCCTGGGGTCAAAGGCAGGCAGATATCAGTAAAGTCCACAGGAGTAGCCTGGGTCACAGATGCAGGAAGTCTCTCTATAGTAATCACAGGGGATCACAGGTGCAGGTAAGGCTGTAAAATGGACAGCATCTGCTGCAAAGTGCTGTATGGTTAAACAGTGCGTTTTGGTGCCATTGGCATGCCCAGGCGCGCGTGAACATGCACAGGCGATTCCCAGGCACATTTTTGCTTTTCCTAACAATATAACAGCTGTCAAAGCCAAGAGACAGCAGTCAGCGGGAGCCCTCCCATGGAGGAGGAGCTTTTTCATTTTTTTTTCTATTTTTTTGGGTCCGTCAGGTGGCATGATTGAAGATGGATGGGCATTGCGGGACACTTTTTTTTCTTTTTTAATAAAGGAATTGTCAAAAACTGTCTGTTGTGGTTTTTACTTTTTGACACTTTTTTTGCTGAATGGTTAGGGGTACAATGTACCCGATACCCATTCACATGGGGGGTCGGGATCTGGGGGCCCCTTTGTTAAGGGGGCTTCCAGATTCCGATAGGCCCCCCATCCACAGACCCCAACAACCACCGGCCAGGGTTGTTGGGAAGAGGCCCTTGTCCCCATCAACATCAATCATTAGAGCGAGAGCAATAATTCTAACAAAAGAACTCCTCTGTAACACAAAACTTGTAGAAATGTTTACACTTCGCTTATGGAAATTTTTAAGGGTCAAAGTTTGTCGCCATTCCAGGAGCGGGCGCAATTTTGAAGCATGACGTGTTGGGTATCAATTTACTCGGTGTAACATTGTCTTTCACAATATAGAAAAAATTGGGCTAACTTTACTGTTTTCTTATTTTTTAAGTCAATAAAGTATATTTTTCCCCCAAAAAATGTGTTTCTAAGACTGCTGCGCAAATACGGTGTGACGTAAAGTATTGCAACGACTGCCATTTTATTCTCTAGGGTGTCTGAAAAAAATATAATGTTTGTGGATTCTAGGTAATTTTCTAGTAAAAAAACGGGATTTTAACTTGTAAACAAGTAAGTAAGTCTGAAAAGTAGGCCTGGTCCTTAAAGCGGAGTT
Source organism: Glandirana rugosa (assembly GCA_018402905.1). Lineage (NCBI taxonomy): Eukaryota > Metazoa > Chordata > Amphibia > Anura > Ranidae > Glandirana > Glandirana rugosa. The sequence goes on along the minus strand of BLSH010345773.1, from coordinate 399,383 downwards.
CCACCGTATTAAAAGTCAGCAGCTACAAAAAGTGTAGCTGCTGACTTTTAATAATTGGACACTCACCTGTCCCAGGCTCCAGCAATGCAGCCGCCCACAGCATCACTCTTCTCCCCCTCCTCCTCTGCGGCGCAGGCATCACAGGTATGGGCGCCCAGCTTTGGCTTCAAAGTCGGGTGCGCACTGGGCATGCGCGAGTCTCGCTGCGCACTATGAATGGCCGGCGTACCTTCTGGGATCTGTGACATGTTCCAGAAGATCGCTGGGTGGGAAGGGGAGGAAGGTGAACTTCCTTGCAGCTCTGCAGCGCCAGGAGAGGAAGTGGACCTGGTACCCTGTGAAAACAGGGTCCCCGGTTCCCCCCCAAAAAAATGACATGCCAGTTGTGGCATGTCGGGGGTCACCTTCCCTTAAAGCAGACGGTCCACTTTTGGGTGGAACTCCGCTTTAGGTGAATATACCCTGCACTACACTATATACCCTGCACAGTATTATATATACTACACTGACTGCACTATATATTCTCCACTGTATTATATATACTACACTGACTGCACTATATACCCTGCAATATACTATATATACTACACTGATTGCCCTATATACTCTCCACTGTATTATATATGCTGCACGGACTGCACTATACTGTAAAATCTGCCCTGTATTATATAAACTACACAGACTGCACTATATACGCTCAACTGTATTATATATACTATACGGACTGTACAATATGCACTGAATTGTATTATATATACTATACAGACTGCACTATATATTCTGAACTGTATTATATATACTATATGGACTACAAGATCCGAGCAAGATCCAAGCCTTTAAGCCTAGTGACAGAGTTCTTGTGCTAGTACCTACGGTGGAGAGTAAAGTTCTGGAAAAATGGCAAGGGCCATGTGAGGTTGTAGAATGGGTTGTGGAAGTTGACTATAGAGCCTACCAAATCTACTATGTCAATTTATTGAAGCCCTGAAAAAACAGGGAATCCCTTATGGTCCATGCGCCCGTAGCCATGACTACTGCAGATCCTTCTACGGTGCCTGGGGTAGAGATCACTGAGGCACTGTCAGTAAGCCAAAAACAAGAGACAAGGAATTTCTGCAAAGAAATAGGGAGCTCTTTTCTGATCTTCCAGGGGTAACTTCAATAATAAAGCTTGATATTGTGACCGAGCCAGGGGAGAAAGTTAACTTAAAACCCTATCGCATCCCAGAAGCTCGGTGCCAAGTAGTCTCAGAGGAAATAAGGAGAATGTTGGATCTTGATGTAATAGAAGAATCCCAATGAGTGGTATAGTCCAATCATCCTTATTCCCAAGCTGGATGGCAGTATCCAATTTTGTAATGATTTCCAAAAACTAAAGGAGGTGTCAAAATTTGTCTCTTATCCAATACCCCTTCGTAAGGTCCAGGGTTGTGATCTATCAACCTACCTACGAGCTAATTGAGCATCTTGGACATGCTTGATATATCACAACCCTGGACCTTATGAAGGGGTATTGGCAAATACCACTTATCGATCGTGCTAAAGAGAAGTCAGAATTCTCTACTCCTGAGGGGCACTGAAAGTATAAGAGGATGCCATTTGGCCTACATGGGGCACCGGCCACTTTTCAGCGAATGATGGATCATGTCCTTAAACCCCACTGAGCCTATGCATCTGTGTAGATGATGTGGTCAATTTTAGTGCAGACTGGGAGAGCCACTTGCCTAAAGTGCAGGATGTTAATAATGCCCTCGGTGAAGAGGGTTTGACCGCTAATCCTAAAAAGTGTGCTGTGGGATTAGGAGACCTGGTATTTAGGGTACAAAAATCCAGGCAATCCAAAGTTGGCCAAGACCCCTGAATAAAAAACAGATGAGGGCTTTTTTGGGGTTAGTAGGCTACTACAGAAGGGTTGTCCCCAATTTTGCTACATTGGCAGCTTCCCTTACAGACATTACAAAGGGGGGAGGAGTCCTCAGTGGTAACTTGGTCTGTATAGTGGTATACTAGCCCTGTATTAATCACCCCGGATTTCACACAGGAATTTGTAGTGCAGATGGATGCTTCAGAAGTGGGATTAGGTGCAGTGTTGTCGCAAGTGGTGAAAAGGGAGGAACACTCCATAGTGTTCTTAAGAAGAAAATTGACCCCTTCTGAAAAAAAGATACATCATTGTAGAACAGGAATATCTAGCCATCAAATGGGCTCTTGAAAGTTTACAATATTATCTGTTAGGGTGTAGTGTTGAGCGAACCCGGACTGTAACGTTCGGGTCCGTACCGAACTTTCGGGTGTCCGGGACCCGGACCCGAACACGGACATTTCAAAAAACGCTCGGGTTCGGTCCGGGGTTCTGCTATTTTACTCCACGTGTTGAGAAGCTGCAGGGCAGCCAATCAACAAGCGTTTCACTGGTTTGTCCTTAGAAGCCATCACAGCCATGCCGACTAATGGCATGGCTGTGATTGGCCAGTGCATCATGTGACCCAGCCTCTATATAAGCTGGACTCACTTGATGCTGCAGTCACATGCTCTTGGGTTAGCTGTAGGGAAAGGTAGCTGACGGCATCAGGGAGAGATTAGAGACATTTTAACAACATCTGATCCTGCATCCTGAGATGGGGCCTGGCTTGGGCTCGCAAAAAACTTTACAGGCACAAGCCCAGGCCCAGGGCCTGTGGGCTTTCAAGCCATGCCTGGGCTTGCAATGTCAGGCCCAAGCGAGTTGTGATGTGGGATTGTCTATTATAACATTTGAAAGTTCTCGGGTAAACTACCGATCTATAAGGACAAGATGTTACTACATAGAAAAAAAGTCTTCCCCAGTTAAAAGAAGAATTCTTGTGATACCTCACAAGGAGGGAAAAGTGGTGAACGCTGTTGTGACGTGGATTAGGGTGAAGAC
>BLSH010345773.1:365995-394132 GCA_018402905.1 Glandirana rugosa | reverse complement strand
GGAGGAAGAGGTGGTGGTCGCACAGAGGCACCAGCACAGCAAAAGAGGAAGCAGGTTGCAAAAGTGGAGCGAGCGTCCCCTAGACAGTAGGCCTGCTACTACCCACCGCACCCAGGGACCTAGCACACCAAAGGCAGCTCAAAGGCATTCCCCCGCGTGGCAGTTCTTCAGACAATGTGCTGACAACAAGACATGAGTGGTTTGCAAGCTGTGCAATGATAGCCTGAGCCGGGGCATAAATGTTCTCAACCTGAGCACAACCCCCATGACCAGGCACCTAAATTCAAGGCACAAGCTGCATTGGAATAATTACCTCAAAATCCAAGAAAGGTCTCGGCCTCCTCCTGCTTCCTCTTCTGCTGCTGCCTCGGCCTCTTCCTCCACCTCTACAGTGACAGCGTCACCTGCCACCCAGCAAACAGACGATATGACAGCAACGCCACCATGTCCGCCACCGTCCCCAAGCATTTCCACATGGTCCCATGGAAGCGTACAGCAGTCCATCTCCCAAACCCTGGAGAGAAAGAGGAAGTACCCCCCTACCCACCCGCGATCCCTGGCCAAAATGCCAGGATTTCAAAATTCCTGGCCTTTGAAATGCTGTCATTCCGTCTGGTGGACACGGACAGTTTCAAAAACCTGATGGTGGTGGCTGTCCCACAGTACGTGGTACCCAGCCGCCACTACTTTTCTAGGCGAGCCATCCCTTCCCTGCACAAACAAGTCGGGGACAAGATCAAGTGTGCACTGCGCAACGCCATCAGTGGCAAGGTCCACATAACCACTGATACATGGACCAGAAAGCACGGGCAGGGACGATATATCTCGCTTACTGCACACTGGGCAAATGTAGTGGCGGGTGGGCCTGAGCCAGCTAGCCATTTGGCGCATGTCCTTCCAGGAGGCAAGGGCTTTGCCTCCTGTTGCCTCCTCCTTCTACTGCGCTTCCTCCTCCTCGACCACCCACTCATCCGCTCAGCGTAACACCTTCACCACCAACATCAGCACATCCAGGGGGAAACGACAGCAGGCTGTTTTAAAACTGATATGTTTGGGGGATAAACCCCACACTGCGCAGGAGCTGTGGACGGGCATTGAACAACAGACCAATGAGTGGTTGTTGCCACTGAGCCTCAAGCCCGGCCTGGTGGTGTGCGACAATGGTCGAAATCTCGTAGCGGCTCTGGGCCGAGCCCGTTTGACTCACATCCCTTGCCTGGCACATGTGCTGAATTTGATGGTACAGAATTTTCTAAAAAACTACCCGGATATGTCAGAGCTGCTACATAAAGTGCGGGCCGTCTGTGTACACTTTCGGCGTTCTCACCCTGCCTTCCCGCTCACCGCCTCATATGCGATATGCCCACAAGGTGGAACTCCACCTTGCACATGCTGGGGAGACTGTGCGAGCAGCAGCAGGCAATAGTGGAGTTTCAGCTGCAGCAGGCACGGGTCAGTCGCTCTGTGGAACAGCAACACTTCACCACCAACGAGTGGGCCTCCATGCGAGACATAGCAAATATGCATGTTGAATTTTACATATTTATATATTTTTCAAGTATCCTTCCCCATTGACTTGAAAACGCACGGTTTTCCATATTCCATATAAACACTAAAGCCTAACCTCCTCCTCGAACAAATCCCTAATCCAATTCCCAAATAGCAATGAATCCTATAATATCTCTACATCTTAAGAACACATCCTCCTTTATAAATATAAACAAGTGGGATTTTAAAAATGCACTGCCTCTAACTTCCTCTCTATCCCGGTCTTTTATATTCCGGAAAACTTTTAATTTTTAATCTCTTGTTTAATGTTTTAATTTAGAATAATACCTCTCCTTCTCTTTACCTTGCTTATCCTTTAATTCCAGTTTTATATATTTTACTAAATTTCTACCAATAAAATGTTTTGTATATGTAAGTTATATTAAAATGTTACTGCACGTTCCTTGTTTGCTGGGATACATGATGTACACCGGCTGGCTTCATCTTTGGAGCACCAAGATGGCCGCCGGGGTCAGGTGACCAATAGCTTGCCTATAAGAGACCGGAGTGTAGGGTTGGTTGGCACCGCCTCTGATGAGGTCTGTGATGATGAAACGCATCAGGCGGAGCTGAACCAACGTCAAACGCACTTCCGGTTGCAACCACGCTGGAACGCAAGGAAGTTCCGGTCACCCGATTCTGAAAATTCCCTATCTCAAACGTGAGTCTTTACTAGCCTATTATACCAACGAACCTTTGCTATACACTTATCCCTTCGTGAACATTGTTTCTCCTATATGGTACCCGCACCGATGCGGACGAGCGGGCATGGCATCTGAAGGAAGGAAAGGATCGGTGCATCCAGGAGTCCGGTACACAGTGAGTGGGGTGTGCATTGGAGGGGAGCACTTCCCTCACCGCTCCAACACCCACCACTTTACACCGATTTACGAATGACTCTTTGTATGCGACACCTTTCTTTAAGGCATTGAAATTGCCAATCTGCTATGAACTCTGGATTTCTAGAGACTTTTCTCTTATTATACACAATACTGTCTAATGATTTATTATTTTATTGAACTTATATAAAATCACTTATTTATACACTTTATTACTGGATATTGCACTTGCTTTATTGGGTCTATAATTATATTATAGCTTGGAGCCCATCACTGTGTTGTCACTACATCATAAGCACTTTATTTCCTGCATCCTGGAAAATGTATTTCCTTTGCACTAGCACTTTTCTGATACGTTCATAAACTTTCATTGTATTTATAATCATTTAAGGTCAACACAGTTGTCTTCACTATACTATATACACTTTATCTCCTCCACCCTGGAGAATTAATTAATTTATTTATTTCTTTTGCACTAGCACTTTTTATATAGAATTCAATTTATTAACTGTTGCACTTTTCTTCCCAAATTCTGGGAGAACTTAAAATACTGCAAGGGTCCCCTTCCCTAGGCAGCGCCATAACCACTTATACTAATCAACTTATCTTATATCTAGCTAGCTAGATTCTGGTGGAGGCAGCAGCCTATATAATCGCTTACATAAATTTGTTCCTACACCTATATTAGCAAGCGCCATACCACATACCCTCTTTAAAATATCACTTTTTCCGGGTTACCGGCTTCTGTGGAGGCAGCTGCTAGAGTCAAACATGGATATTTTTAAATATATGACCAATAGGAGGATTGACCTAGAGGAAGTCTTCAATCAGGAAGTGGTCATACATGACCATGATATTGATAGTTTATTTAAACAACTAAAGCACAATATGGAAAAGCAGCTCAGAACCCGAACCCGGACTTTGTCCCGATGTTCGGCTGGACCAGCAGAAACCGAACTTCCAGAGGTTTGCTCAACTCTATTAGGGTGACAGTTTAGGCTCCTAACTGACCATGCCCATCTCAAATGGATGGCTCAAAATAAAGAGAAAATCGCAAGTTTTACCAGATGGTTCTTGGCTCTAAAGAATTTTAAATTTACAGTAGAACATAGACCAAGTAGCCAACAAGCTAACCCTGATGTCCTCTCTAGAGTTCACAGTCTGTTTGCCCAAGGTGCTCAACAAAAAGTTTGAGCAGGGGGGGATATGTAACGGGTGCCTGTGAAATGGGTTAAAATGACAAGAAAAGTGATTGATGGGATATATGTACCCCCACGGATTCTTAGATAGGCAATCTAAGGTAAGACCAGCAAAGACTTCAGGGTAAAGAAGGATAGTTCTTTACCCTGTATTGGTAAAGTCTGTTCCGGGGCTGGTTTTATTGGGAGTCTGATAGAGCTCTGGGTGGGACAGACTCCCAAGTCCGCGGACCGAAGTTCAATATTTTCTTTTCAGGTCTTAAATAAGGTAGCTGGTCCTAGCTCTTAGTGAGAGAGTGTGTGTCTCCATGGGAGGAGGCAACAAGGAGCATGGCTGCTTATCCTTGAAATGTGGATACAATTACTTGCTGGAAAAAGGACACTTACCTTAAACCCGGGACTTTGTCGGACTACAGACATAGTAAGGCTCAGTGGAGCAGAAGTTTATTTGCTTATGATTTATGGCAAGAAGCCCTTTCCCTTCTGTTTGTGCATATCCTTTGGATTAAAAATTACACTTGTGTTAAAGAAACTGTGAGTTGGTACCTGCCTTGAGCCTGACATATACAGTAGCTCACAAAAGGGAATACACCCCTCAGATCTTTGTAAATATTTTATTATATCTTTTCACACCACAACACTGAAGAAATGACACTTTGCTACAAAGTAAAGTAGCGTGTACAGCTTGTATAACAGTGTAAATTTGCTGTCCCCTCAAAATAACTCAACACACAGCCATTAATGTCTAAACTGCTGGCAACAAAAGTGAGTACACCCCTAAGTGAAAATACCCAATTATGCCCCATTTTCCCTCCCATGGAGTTCACCAGAGCTTCACAGGTTGCCACTGGAGTCCTATTCCACTCCTCCATGATGACATCACGGAGCTGGTGGATGTTAGAGACCTTGCGCTTCTCCACCTTCCATTTGAGGATGCCCCATAGATGCTCAATAGGGTTTAGGTCTGGAGACATGCTTGGCCGGTCTATCACCTTTACCATCAGCTTCTTCAGCAAGACAGTGGTCGTCTTGGAGGTGTGTTTGGGGTCGTTATCATGTTGGAATACTGCTCTGCGGCCCAGTCTCCGAAGGGAGGGGATCATGCTCTGCTTCAGTATGTCACAGTGCATGTTGGAATTCATGGTTCCCTCAATGAACTGTAGCTCCCCAGTGCCAGCAGCACTCATGCAGCCCCAGACTATGACACTCCCGCTACCATGCTTGACTGTAGGCAAAACACACTTGTCTTTGTATTCCTCGCCTAGTTGCCGCCACACACGCTTGACACCATCTGAACCAAATACGTTTATCCTGGTCTCATCAGACCACAGGACATGGTTCCAGTAATGCTTGTCTTCAGCAAACTGTTTGCAGACTTTCTTGTGCATCATTTTTAGCAGAGGCTTCCTTCTGGGATGACAGACAGACCAATTTGATGCACTGTGAGGTTTATTGTCTGAGCACTGACAGGTTGACCCCCCCCCCACCTCTTCAACCTCTGCAGCAATGCTGGCAGAACTCATACCTTTATTTCCCAAAGACAACCTCTGGATATGACGCTGAGCATGTGCACTCAACTTCTTTGGCCGACATGGCGAGGCCTGTTCTGAGTGGAACCTGCCCTGTTAAACCAGTGTATGGTCTTGGCCACTGTGCTGTAGCTCAATTCCAGGGTCTTGGCAATCTTCTTACAGCCTATGCCATCTTTATGTAGAGCAGCAATTGACCAGTATGTGCAACTGTGTTACAAGACAAGCCTGTCATTTTTCTGTTTGATTTGTCTTTTTGCTGAATAAAGCCACTTTTATTTTACTGGACTGTTTCTGATCCTTTACAATATATATCATTTTAGGTGTCTTCGTTTAAATTAAGCTGCTTTTTGTGCAGCAATGTTTCCCTTAAAAAAGTGGGGTTTTGGTATGGCAGGGTCTCCATTTATCTTGGGGGTATATTGTAGAAACAACCCCGGGCTGTGATCTTCATTTCTAATAAATTTGGGCCTGTTCTTGCCTATGGACAGTGTTCTGCTCCTGGCCAGCTTTGTCCTGTCATATTATCTGCATTTTTTTTTAGTTCTTGTAATAAACACCTGCCTATACTTCTTGTTGTAGAGTGTGAGTGCTAACCACAAAGCCACCATACTGGAAAAGAAGGGAGGAAGCGTAGGAACTAATATGGTTCTCTTACATGCTCATGTGCTGACAGTGTATCATCTTACAGTATTAGAGACAGTGTGAGCAGAAGGATGAGTTCATTAATATGTTGCTGCCCCTTTACCCACTTCAATACTGGGAACTTTTACCCCCTTCATGTCCAGGACAATTTTCAGGTTTCAGTCAACAAATGTTGTACCCATACTGGGGCATGCATGCTTACGAGCACCAGTCTCTAACATTTGAGCATCAGAAAGGAGACATCAGACAATTTTAGGTCTCTAGATCTGTGTATGGATGGGTGAGTGCTTGGGGCCCTGTTGCTGGCGCCTTTTTGTGACAACGTTGTCATTTTCATGTTTTTTAACGTGGCTATTACTGGGGAGTGTTTCCACCTTTTTGGATATCACTTATCATTTCCTTTTTTCACATTTTTATTTGCTTAATAACAAATACCATTTATTTTAAAAATTGGGAACAATATAATACTACCACTACCATGATTAATACTTAGTCTTCATGTCCTTGTTTTACTTTATGTATATTTAATTAATGCCATGTATGTACAATGCAAGTCCTGTTGATAAAACTCAAAGTTTTTTTTTTCAATGGAACATTTTATCAATGGGCTGTAATGTACAAATTGTGAACTAAAAGACATAATGCTGTTTTTTACACTAGGTTGAATTAGTGAATGGTTTTGTTGCCATTCACTGTGGAAAAACCGGCAGGGAACAAGAAAACTTGGTGGCATGACAAGGTTTCTTGCAGAGCAGCCAGGGGGAAGGGGGAAATGGTGAACATTGCAAGGCCATTTGTCTGAAAGCGAAGTGGGGTACCAGAATTCTTCTAAATGTGATGGGAGTGACTGCTTTTTTCTCTAATTTTATTTGATGTGAGATTTTTAAAATATTATAAAACACAAAATCACTCATTTGAAAGTTGCTTTGGCTGGTAAAGGATACAAAGCTATAACTTTAAAATGATTAACTAGTTCAGCTCTTTTGACATACATAGCACAACCTTGTGTCCATCTTTTTCAACCGGCTTCTGGCTGTAAAGTGTAAGTGATTTTGCTGTATAACCACTGATCACTTTCACAGTGGTTCCCAGGCTTTCCAGTTCTTACTGGGGGCCCGGGACTACATGAGAGGGCTTCAAAATGGCGGTTGAGAGGAATATAAGGTATATCCATTTCTCCTTTGGTTTCAGGGCCATCATTCTCTGACTGGCACAGCCAAGGAAAAATCTAACCGAGAAGTTTCACTGCTTGGTTAGATGCTTTGGAAGGGAAGGGAGACATTGTGGTTTATTAGACCCCCAATATCACCAAAAAAAGTACCTGTCACTTGCCTAATGCTATCATATGGAGTTTTTTTAACCCATTGTGTTAGCAATAAAGTTAAAAAATCCATTCTTTAACCTTACTGCCTATTGTTCCAATATTTATGAGATGGAACATTAGTTATTGCATCAACAATTGATCTCCTTCCTCCATTCTATCACCAACAGGCAAAAACTTACACCATGTCTCACATCATCATCCTTTGTCATGACTATGACAAAGTGCATGCGCATGAAACGTGTCATCATGGCAACAGAGGAGCTTGTGGTCTACCTGATACAGGGCTCTCTCCTTTCGCCACACTTCCTGTCAGTGATGCACGTCATTCAGGTGCACCAACATGACAGCTGGGCTCTCTGGACGGCCGCATCATCCATTGTGGTCAGCAGGAACATCCACAGGCAGCACATCAGGCCTTTCAGATTGTTCCTTCTGGCTATTCCATCACCCATTGTGAATGATGGACACACACACACACACCCTTCATCTGCCGGTGCTCTCCGGTCCCCAGCATTCAGGATCCCTTCCCTTCTTCTGGACCGGGTCTTCATCTGCATAGCATGGTTTCTGGTGCTCCCATGCTTCATCAATGCCCAGGAGGAATCAGAGTGGTATTACCTTTTTTAATCTTCACACTTTGTCCATCGATAAACTACAGCCATATTTATTGCATTATTGACTTCTGCATTTTCTATTTGAGTATCCAATCCATTGGGCGCTGTTCCCCAGGTTTTTTTTTTTTTGATGCGGCATTGTCCACATGTTACTGAGCAGCTGCACTGGTTGTGGATGTTTCTTGATATACATATATTTAATTTACAATCTTTTGGTAGCCTCACAAAACCTTTTTTATCTACATCCTTTTAGCGCTCAAGGACTTATGTGTTTCTTTCTAACAAAAAAAATAAACCAATATCTTATTATTCTACAAGACCTTTGCTTTCAGAAAATATATACAGTAATGTTCTGGGGGTTTTGATAACTTTATGGACAAAAATGCAGTTTTTTTCACACGTGTACAAAACAATTAAAAAAATGCTCTAGTGCCAAAGTGTTTACAATATATTTATAACGCCATACAAAAATGTTTAAACAGAAATTGGTTCTTTAGTGAAAAAAAAATGATAATATGGTTCACATATTTAAGCCATTTCACAAAATCTTTTTTCTCCAGCATCTAAATTACAAGTAAGACATACTGACTTGCATTATGTTCATTCGTGTTAAAATCAAACCCCATGCTGTATGCTTACATTCAGTTTGGCAAAAATACATTTGAGGCTTATGCCGGATGTACAAAACAACACAGGTATTAAATCACAGCACAAATTAAAGCTGCATGTATAAATTGTGCTGACACTGCCAACTCTGTGAGCAGATACATGTACAATTGCTAAAATCTTTAAAGAAAAATGTGAACATTTTGAATAAGCTCCCTCACATAGTTTAACAATCACAGACAAGAATAATTGCTCATTTAATTTACTACAAATAGTGCTTTATATATCATTGTATTTTTATTGCTAGCAGTATTGCAAGTACAATAAATTATATTATTGTACAAATCAGTTAAAACCCATAGAATTGAAACAACCCCATTAACCATTCATTCTATAATAATCTAAAGCAAGCTTTACTGGCTTTTGTAATTTTTTTCATTGCATATCTGGTATGTGTAGGTTTAAACACTGCTGTCAGTCATCATTTAAATTACTGAAGCTCAGTCTTAGCATTCCTGCTCAGTTTGAATCCACAGATATCAGTGCAAAGTCACTGGATGATGTGACCAGAGGTGGTGGGCCAGGAAACAAAATAAGCTTCCTATCCGCTATACTCTGCATGCGGTGAGCTTATTTTTCAGCATTTGTCACATCCAATATCAATGAATTGTGTTATTTTTTTCCATAACAGCATGCATTACATAATTCAATACTGGATTTTTTTTCATGGTCAGAGGAAAGCAGCACTTGGTGCTTATTTTTGCATAGCACAGGAATAAAAGAAAAACTTATTTTTGCTCATTGGCTCTACTGGCTATGCTTTCACTCTCAATCAACCTAATAATGTCCAATTATTTATGCTGAAAGGTACTTTTGCCCCACTCACTTTAGTCATTTCTATCCTGATGGTGATACCATTTTGGAATGTCTCCTTCTATCCTCTTTCTAGAATAGGAGTTTAGTCCTCTACTTAGGAATGCATGCAATCCAGAGTGTATACTGTACATATCATGTCTTTAGTTGATTTTCCCTCTGAATACTTTGCCATGGTAGCACTGAGTTCAATACACTTCTGTCACCAGTCACAGGACTTTTCAGTGGATAGCGGAGTTAAGTGTTCTGGAAATTTCATAGATGGGAAACTCCTATCCTTACATTGATTAGTGGTTTCAAATTAATAATAACAACTGTAGTAGGTAACAGACACAAAAAGATACACTCAGCATCTTTCCAAATAACTGTTCTGTTTATTCTGCGCAGTTGAAGTTTTTTTATACACATGATTATGTAGGTATCACATTAATATTACAATTGTACTTTTATAGTAACAGTGGGCGTAACATAGACAGGCTAATTCTAATCAGGACTCAAACAAATGCAACATGTGATTAAAACATTATTAGTACCATGTGCACAATGAGTGCAGTGTGCAATGCATAGACAAACATGCAAAATAGAATACAATTATATACAAATTATACCTTCCTTAACAATCTCCCCTTTTTGTTCAATATTTTACATTTTGGTTACTAACTATACCTGCTATCCCCTTTAACCTGGAACCTCAATATGCTTAGGCAGAGCTAGTCTCAGCCTAGGAGATAACTCCACTGGGGAGAATATAATAGCTGAGAGCAGCTATATTATTATAAAATTACCTTTTCATTGTGACTAAAACGTACATAACAACAAATTATTTGATAAAAAAATGTATACAGTCTGTACACTTAGATCATGTGGCCAGAATGTCCTTGTAACTTAATTGTGGACATTCTAACTTATTAGCATAGTTAAACACAGACAATTCTACATAAACTAGAAGACATAAACAAGACAATAGTACTTCAACATGGCTGAACTACTTTCAAATCACATTATATATATATACAGTATACAGTCACTTTCTCCCAGCTCACACAGAATACAAATATATAATATTTAAGAATGTAGAGTTCATTGCACCATCAGCAGCTGCTATAAATAACATCCATCATTCATAATATATGCCTTTAAATCCTAATTGAAAATAACAGCATTAGCAGTGCTCCTCAGGTATATTCAACCCTATGTGCCTTTAAAAGTCCAAAACAAAACACCATAAGTGTCCTAAAATAGTTCATACAGCTTGTATTTCATAAGGATCAAGCCATCCGATTTCATCCAAGAATCCCGTCACTGCACCTTGTGAGAAACTCTCCCTGTGGGTATTGAATTTACCAGATCTCTGTATATAATACACTTGAAATGTAATTTATTTTTCCCATAAGGGTTTTCTATCTGCAAGATCTTCCTCCCATCTAGGTGTCTCTCATATAAAACAAAATGGGCTCATAGCATAATTCCATTTTAAAATTGTATTCAATATAACACACTACCCCCTTTAAAATTGCACTTTCAAGAAACAAGTCAAACAAAGCATGTAATCGAAATATCTAACTGCTCAGCTAGCAAACTCTCACCGCTCCTCAGTGGCCTCTGATTGCAGTGATTCCTGGGTTGAGATGACAGCTGGAGGATTTAAAGGCATATATTATTAATTATATTTATTTATACCCTTTACAATTAAAGCATTTGAACAAATAGTACCCCAGACTGTGATTCTAAGAGGAAACAAATCAAACACAGAGATACTTTCATTTAGTCATTTTTGCAGTGTCCTGTGTGGATCCAGGTGACTTTTCCTTCAAGTTTTGTAAATGGTACATGAAATAGACACTGTATTATGCCTCCAAACCTTTCCTTATATTTAAATATCTCTTAACAACCCACAGGTCACCTGGCTTTAGTTTATGAGAACCTTCCAAACTGTTAGGTTCTGGAATTGGGGAGAAAACACATAAATGAGTTTGTCAAAAGCCATTAGAGGTCAACAACATTCTCTGTGAGATCCAAGTGGAGGACTTCAGCTGCTGGGACAAATATCAGCAAGTGAGCAACACACTTCCAAACTAAATCTCATAGGGAGAGGGTCCAATATTCTCTTAGGAGCTTAATAAAATATATGAAGATATTCAGGTCATAGTTCTCTAGTTTCTGACAATCCCTTTAGTTACTCATCGCTAATTTTTCCACTAAATTGTAGACGGTAAAGGGTGTAAAATAAAACCTCAAAACTTCTTGTAAGAACGCTCCCATAAAATGAGTTATGAGTTATCTTATCAGCTTTTGACTGATAAGATGGTCCATATGTCAAGCTGGAGGGAAAAGAGTGGCTGGCAGATATAAAAGTTTACCTTTTTCCAAAGTCATGTTTCATAAGAAGCTGCCCCCTGTGGACCACTTGTTCTTCTTGATCTGGGTTCCTCAAAGTTTAATTATTAATTCCAGCTCTACTGGGTCAGAACTAGGGTGGAATCTGTGAGTTGCACTGACCAAGTGCCCAGGACTGTAATGCAGCATTCTTAGTCACCTGGTCTGTGTCCAATGTGTGAGTTTTAACCACTTGCCGACCGCCAACCGCAGTTTGACGGCGGCAAGATGGTTCGTTATCGCAAACCGCCGTCATGGTCCTGGCCAATGATAGGGCTCCTCTGCATCTGTAATATAAACAGAGGCATAGGAAGTGAGCTCAACTTCATCCCTGAAGCCCTTTTCGGTTTCAGCGAGGAAGAAGGAGCTTCTAAACGTGAGTTGCACAACACCACAGTGACACCAGGACACATAGGCACACTTTTAACCCCTTGATCGCCCCCTGATCACCCCCGCCAGTTAACCCCTTCACTCCTGTCACCCCCTGTCACAGTATCATATAGTGCAGTGATCTGATTTTTACCAATCGCTGTACTTGTGACCCTTGTGACTGTAAATCAGTGTTATGGTAGGTAGTATTAGGCCTAGGTAGGTGTAAATACCCCCCTTGCCCCCCAATAAAGTTTTTAACCCCTTCATTGCTCCCTGTCACCTGTGATCACCGTATAACTGTCACGGGTGACGCTAGCTAGCTAGATAGTTTTTTTTTCAGTCAGATTACCCGCCGTATATTATTTTATATACCTTTTATAGGTTTTAACCCACGATCGCCCAGCGGTGACCCCAGGTTTTATTGTGCATTAGGGTCAGCGTAAACCCCAAGCAGGGCCAGTTAGTTAGGTACTTTGAAAATAGGTGTAAGATACTATAGTAGTATCTGATCAGATCAATATCAGTGATCTGATCAGATATATATTAGTGTCCCCACTAGATTAGTGTTCTAAAAAACACAGTGTTAGTGGGATCAGCCCAGATACCTGCTAGCACCTGCGTTTAGCCCCTCTGCCCAGCCCAGTCCACCCAAGTGCAGGTTCAATAGATCGCTGTCACTTACAAAACACAACACACATGTCTGCAGCATTCGCAGAGATCACGCCCAATCCCTGCAAAATCTGACAGTGAATTTGGTAGCGTTTGAAATAGGCTCTGACAACCAGGTGCGTTTTTTTGCCTGTGAGTCATGCTAGTGTACGTATCAAATTTAGAAAGGCCAAAATGTCTGGTCGCACTTACACTAGCGAAGAGGCCTACACTATGCTGAGTATGACAGATGAGGGAAGCTCAACTGTCAGAATCAGGCTCAGCATATGAATCTGTAGACAGCAGTGGCACCCTGACAGATAGCTTTGATGACAGAGTTGTGGTTCCTGCTAGGGTCAGGCATAGCAGACCCCGTTCTGCTGTAGCTGAAGTGCAAGAACCGTAGAGCTCTCGTATGCAGCAGAGAGCCAGTACTGGTGCCGCTACTCGTTCTGGTGAACTGGCAAGCACCAGCGGCCTAATACCCCCTGAACGTAGACAAACCAGCACCGCAGTATCATGTGGTGACGTGGCGCTTCCCATACGTGCAGTTCAAGCTGGTGTGGCTAGCACGACTAATGTCCCGCAGCCACAAAGAAGATGAACACATGCCCGCAGAACCCATAGTGCCCTTCCCACTGAATTTGCTAACCCTGATTGGCAACCCCCCACTGATTCAGCGCCCGTACTTCCCCCATTCACTGCCCAATCCGGAATCACGGTGAATACAGCTGATTTTACGCCCATTGATTTTTATTCGCTGTATTTCACGGAAGATCTCTATAGATCTATAGTGGACCAAAACAATTTATATGCTGGTCAGTTCATTGCCACTAATCCCCATGTCCAGGGCACAATACAAGCAGATTTTGTGGTTCATGCACTTCAGTGACAATGAACTCAGTCGTTTATGGGGTGACCCTGAATTTGACTGGCTCTACAAAATTCGGCCCCTCATAAACCACTTCAACACCAAGTTCGCTGCACTTTTTATTCCCAACAAAGTTGTGTGCATGGACGAGTCCCTAGTTACATTTTCTGTCCGTCTTGTTTTTAAGCAGTACGTCCCCAGCAAGCATGCCAGATACGGGGTCAAACTGTATAAGCTCTGTGACAGGGCCACAGGCTATACATGTTGTTTCATGGTTTATAAGGGGAAAGATAATCACATAGAGCCGCAAGGATGCCCTGTCTACATAGGAAGAGCTGGCAAGATTGTGTGGAGCTTGGTGTCACCCTTATTCGGAAAGGGTTACCACTTGTACGTGGACAATTATTACACGAGCATGCCACTTTTTAGTCACTTGTTTGATCATCAGATTGGCACATGTGGCACTGTGCAACCTAATCACCGGGGCTCCCCCAACAGCTTTCCCCTCTTAGTCGGGGGAAAGAGCCTGCTTGAATTGTAATAATTTGCTCGCGATGAAGTGGAGGGGCAAACGGAATGTTTTTGTTCTGACCTCCCTTCATGCAGATACGACTGTCCAAATTTCTAAGGTGAATGTTCTTGTGGAGAAACACCTCTGTGTCCACGAATATAACCTAAATATGGGAGGGGTGGCCTTCAATGACCAGTTATTGGCGCCATACCTAATTACCCGTTAAGCTAGACGCTGGTACAAAAAAGTGTCTATATACCTTTTTCAATTATTTTTGCTGAACGCTCATGTGTTATACAGACCGTCAGGATGGACAGGATCCTTCCTCAAATTCATGGAAGAGATTGTCACAGCCCTTCTGTTTCCAGATGGTGCTGCACCCCCACTTCACAATGTGAATGCAGTTAGCTGGCTGCAAGGGAGGCACTTTCCACGTGTCCTCCGTTGTACCCCAGGCTACAGAGCACCCCAAAAGAGATGTTGTGTCCGCAGACGATGCGGATACAGGCGTGATACCCGCAGTTATTGTTCCACCTGTCCTGACCAGCCTGGTCTCTGCATCAATGACTGTTTTGAACGCTACCACACATTAGTGAATTATTAGCGTAGGGTGCAGTAGACACAGTGATTAGGCACACGTACATAGGTTCTCCAAAGATGCCAGTGCATTTTGAGAAAGCTGGAACAAGTTACGGTTTTTAGTTACAAAAAAAGGCGTACCAAAAAAAAACAAAAAAAAAAAAAAATTAAAACAACAAAAAAAAATAAAAAATGTTAAAAAATACAAAAAAATATAAAATAAAAAAACCAAAACCAGTTGTACGCTTCTTTTTTTATCTCTCTCTCTCTCTCCTATTTTCTCTCTATTCTCTCTCTATTGTTAATATTTTTTATGCATACCTGTCGGTTACTGTTTTTATCATGTTTTCTTTGCAGGTATGTCATTTTTTTATGTTAATGCCCCCCCCCCCCCCATCTTGGGTTGGAATAATGTTTTTTGGGGAATTCGGAAGCTAGACCCGCCACAAACAAATTTGATTACTTTACTTTGGAACAAATCTAGGTGGTCCTTCCTAATTGAGATAGGTAGTGAGCGAAAGAGATACAGGAGTCTGGGGAGGAGCGTCATCTTAATAGCGTGAATCTTGCCTAGCTAAGAGAGATCCCTTTTATCCCAAGTCTTTAGGTCTGCTTCGAGTTTTTTGTACATGGGGGGAAAATTGGAGGAGTATAGTTGTTCTATTTTAGCTGTGAGGGTAATTCCTAAGTATCTGATAGAGGAGTCGCTTCATATGAAGTCAAAGGAGTTTTTCAGTAGGGTAACTGTCTCTTGCTGGAGTGATATGTTGAGAGCTTGTGATTTGGAAAGGTTTACTTTGAGGTCAGATGTGATGGCGAAGTTATGAAGTGTTTTGAATATATTAGGGAGGGTGATAAGTGGGGAGGTGATGAATAGGAGGATGTTGTCTGTGAAAAGTCCTCATTTGTGGGTCTGAAGACCACAGTTGACCCCCTGAATGTTAGGATTATTGTGTATGGCAATTACAAGGGATTCTATCGTGATGGCAAATATTAAGGGGGTGAGCGGGCATCCTTGCCTCGTGCCCCTAGTTATCTCTATAGGTCTGAAGTAGTGTCCTTGAAGTCGTAGAATGGCCTTCGGGGAGGAGTATAATGCATGGAGTAACCCCAAGAAGCTCTGGCCGAAACCCTATCGCTCCAAGAGGGAGAAGATATATGCCCAGGAGACTGAGTCAAAGGCTTTTTGTAGCTCTAATGAGAGTATCATTCCCCTTTGTTTAGGCCCTTTATCCCAGTTGGTCTGTAATATGGAGATGATGTCTATCGCTCTCGTGATTTGGTCCGGTCCCTGTCTTCCCGGAATGAACCCGACTTGATCTTTATGCATGTAGAGGCTAATGAAGGAAGCCAGGCGATTGGCCTTCATTAAGATTTTTAGGTCATTGTTTATAAGGATATGGGCCTGTAGTTATTGACTTCCTCTGGGTTCTTATCAGGTTTAGGGATGACAGTGATGTAGGCGATGTTTAGCTGGGGACTAGGGGTGAGCCTTGCGTCTTAGAGTTAAAGAATTTTGTCAGTAATGGGGCTAAAGTGCCGACAAAGGTCTTATAGTAGGGGATTGATAAGCCTTTATTGATAAGCAGGTGCAGAGCCTTTTTAACTTTTATGACTTCTAGTACCTCGTCGACCGTAAAGGTCTCATTTAATAGGTTTTTGTGTTCAGAGGAAAGAGAAGGTAAGGGGAGGTCCTTGAAAAAGTTCACCGGTTCCCTATCCGCAGGTGAGGGGCTATAAAGTTTAGAATAAAATTTGTGAAATGCATTAAGTATTTTATTTGGTTGCACCGTGGGTGGTTGTCCTGCTGTTCTTATTTTAGGTAGAGTATGTGCTCTTTATCAAGGGGAGAGTCTTGAGGTCAGCATGGTTCCCATCCTATCTTTTTGGGAATAGAATCTTGCCCCACTCCAGCGATGATGCTTTTCAGCCTTGGCCATAAGGGCCAGGTTTTGTTCTAACCTGGCAGAGTCTAGTTGGGCAGATGGGATGCTTGAGGGGTCTTTTTTGTGTTTAGATTCGAGAGATGACTAGTTTTTTTCCAGGTTATAAATGTCTATCTGCTGCTCTTTCTTGATTTGCATTGCTATTTGTATAATTTTTCCCCTGATGGTTGCCTTGTGGGCCGCCCACAGCATTTCAGAAGATATTCCTTCTACATTGTTAAGTTGAAAAACTCCTTTAAGAAGTCAGCTATTTCTTTGGCCCTGATGGGGTTGTTGAAAATAGATTTGTTTAGTCGCCAATGAGCTAAGGGCTGTTCCGGGGAGATTTTATGTATGGAGAGAATCACTATTGAGTGGTCTGACCAGACTGTGTCTATGATAGTGGAGAAAAGAGCTGCTGGGATTCGATTTGGGGAAACCAGGATATGATCGATCCTGGCGTAGGATTGGTGTGAGCTTGAGAAGTGTGTGTAATCTCGTATGCAGGGATTCAACTCCCTCCAGATATCTGCCAGGTTTTGTGTGTTTATAAATTTGGCTATTTTAAGGCTGGCTTTTGTGGGTTGGGTTAGATGTTCTGCTGGGGGCCTGGATTTGTCTAGCCCTTGGTCATTGAATGCATTATTGGAGTCCCCAACGAACACTACCGTGCCCTCCAGCAGGGGGGTTTAAGCTCCTTAGCGGTATTCCCGAGTGTGGCTCGGAGTGGATTTTCAGTACCAAGAGCGGTAACCCCGAGCCACACTTGTATCGCTGGATCCAGGCAGCGCTACTCACCTTGTCCCCTGGATCCAGCGATGTCCCCCGCCGTGTCTGAGAGCTGTGTCCGCCGCTCCGATGCCTCTGTGTGCCGGGCTCCGTTCCCTGCGAGCGTCGCGTCGCACGGGGACGGAGACCGGCGGGAAATTCAAAAAGTGAAACACACAGCATACATACAGTACACTGTAATCTTATAGATTACATTACTGTATGAAAACATTTCACATCCCCTTTGTCCCTAGTGGTTTGCCCAGAGCCCTGCATGCACTTTTATATAATAAATGTCATTCTTTCTGCCTGGAAACATGAGAATGTCCATGGCAACCAAAAAGTGTCCCTTTACGTCAAAAGTGGTTTTTGATCAGCTAGAAAATACTGATAGTAAATAAGAATCATTTGTAGAATTGAGTGATACTGATTTTTGAGGAAATTTATCATCATAAACTGAAAGTGACGACAGCGACAATTCTGCAACAGAGCAAATTTCTGCGTTTTTGGTTTGATTACATTTTTGAATACATTTTATTACTATTATATTATTATTTTTGATAATTATTTTTAGTTATTTATTATATTATAATTTATGATTTCATTTTTCAAACTTTTTCATACCCGGGATGTCTACTAGACTGTTGTTTGGACAGATTTAAGTGAGTTATTCCTAAGAATTACAGGCCTACAATATAAAACGCCAAATTTTCATGCAAAATAATTGTACCGCTTTCAGCAATAAATTCCAGACTCAGTCATACTGCCAGGGAGGTTAAGGTTCTGAAGAGGGATAGGAAGAAGTTAGGTTGTCCTTTGTTTGGTGGGTAGTATGACACTAAAGAATATATTTGTCCCTCTATCATACCCTTGACCAAGGTATCTCTGCCTTCTGGATCTTTGAAATCTGACAAACACTTGAAGTTACTATGCTTTGAAAAGAGAATGGCTATCCCCCTTGTTTTGTTTTCTGCATTGGCTAGGAAGAATGTCAGATAGCGGGGATGAAGGAATTTAGGGCTCTACCAATTTGGGAAGTGCACCTCTTGAAACATGACTATGTCCAGTGGTAGCTTTCAAAGGTTTTCCTCTGTTTCACAGGGGAGTTCAGTCCCTGAGCATCATGTGTGGCAATCCTGAGGTGCGTTGTCATGGTGTGTGAGATAGCCATGTTTTCCGAGGGTCGGAAAGCTGTGTGAATCTCTGTCACTCACCCTCAGTGGTCTTCTCCAGTGCGGTAGAGGTTCATTTGTGGTGTAGGAGACTGCCCTGAGCAAGGGGAAGAGATAAACCTCTGTCTGCTTCTGGCTAGGAAAAAGAAGGATGTTAGAAAAAGGAAATAGCTAAGGTGCATAGTAGGCATTAAAGAAAGAAGAAGAGAAAAAAAAAGAAAAGAAAAACAAAGGAGAAAATAGTCTCCCAAGGAGACAACTCGGACTTGGTGGATAAACTCCCATCTAAAGTCCTAAACGGTATCGTCAGCCCCTAATAAGGAGCTAACAACCTATCCCACGAAAGTGGTGTTGCCGCTATCAGGGGGTAGGTGGAGGGGGGCAACCCCCTCCCCCGGCGTCTAATTAAAACAAGTGTTTTCACAGAACCATTGAACTTGTGTGGTTGGGGTATGTAGAACCCTTAGTAACCTGTCGAGGGTACCTTCTCCTTTTTTGGAGGGGACTGTACCTCGGCGAAGCTGGCCGAAGATTAAAGTTTGCTCAATGACCTTTCACAACTATAGAAGGGCCCAGAGAGCAGTACAGGTTTGAAAAGGCCTTGAGATTGTTGTTGTGGGAGGCTGCTTTTTAGGATGATGGGGGAGAGTCAGAGTTTTTGTGAGGTCATCTTATGGTTGGAGACATTTACCAAAGGTTCATGGAATATGGGTAATTCTCTTGGGTCTGGTGAAGGGCCCGAGTTAGCGTAAAAAGTCAGTCTTGCTGATGTCTTTGGGAGGACGAATCAAGTAACCCAATCAAAAATCTGACTATGATGAGCATCTTATAAAGAACGATTAACTGTGAAACAGAGAACTTAGAAGTCTTATAAGTAGAGGAGCTAATTGCTCCTGCAACAGGTGGTGCTATGGCTCAGAGTATCCTGAAAGGATCCTGATGGAAATGCAGAAGATCTGAGGGGGAGGGTTAGGGGTGTTTGTTGTCCTTTGGTTTTTTAGCCTTGGATTTGTTCCATGGGGGGGTCACTGGACTGGATGGGAGTGGTCGTTTTGATGAGCCCACTGAGGAGTTGGAGACTTCCATTGGTGCCTCAAGAGAGACTAGCTTGAGGTCCAGCAGGATCTTTTCCCTGTCTTGGAAGTTTGTAAAGGAGTACGTCTTGCCCTTCAGGGTTAATTTAACTGCAAAGGGAAATGCCCACCAGTATTTAATCTCCTTTTGGGAGAGGACTGTGAGGAGGGCTTTAAGGGCTCTTCTTCATAGGATTGTGGAGGGAGAGAGATCCACGAAGATCTGGATTTGGTGACCCTGAAAGGACACTTGTGTTTTCAAGCGCAATTGTCTCATGACTTCCTCCTTTATATTGTAGAAGTGGGGCTTCACAATGATGTCTCTGGGGGAGCCATCCCTTCTGAGGGGTCCTAGGGCCCTGTGAGCCCTATACAGTTCCAGTCAATGCTGTGGTACATTAGGGATAAGGTTCTTGATTAGGTCTTGAACAGCAGTATAGATGTCTGTGATGGGTTCTGGGAGACCTCTGATCCTGAAGTTGTATCTTCTGGACCTATTTTCCAGGTTATCGATCCTGGAGAGAGCTGTCTCAAGCTGTTCCTGGAGGACTTGGATGAGATCAGAATTTTTATTGGCTCTGGTGACTGTAATGTCCAGTTTGTGCTCAATGGCTTCCATCCTGGCTCCCAAGTTCTGGAAGTCGGCTTTCATGTCCCCGTAATTTTGGCTGCAGTGTTTGATAGATCCCTCTCCAGCAGCTTTGATAGTTTGTTGAATAAGTCCGCTGTATGTTTGGCTGTTTCCTGACCTAAAATGCCCCCCCCCCCAGTGAGGGCCCTGCTGGAGAAAAAGGGTACTCCTCAATGGTGCGGCCTAGTAAGGACTCTGTAGAAGCAGGTGATGGGGCCATAAGCTGCTGTCTTCCCCCGTGTATCATAGGGGTATATGCGAGAGTTGCCAGGGCTGTGACTTGCCTGTGCTCCATGGTTCCCTCCTGGTCTGCTGCATGTACTGGGCTGCAGTGGTGGCCATATTGGTGCACCCTGCAGTTGCTGCTCCTGCTAATTGTGGGCCAAGAGTTCTTCTGGCTGTTCAGCCTGACATCAAGGTTTGGGTAGGAGTGTCTCTGGGCACTGCTGTGTGGAAGTGGGAAGTCTCCTGTAGCTGTGCAGGGTGTTATGGAGAGTGGAGCGCCCGCTGGTTAGGCCACTGTGGCCATCTTGGTACACCCCATGACCGCTGTTGTGCTGAGATCGGGCGTAGGAAGTTACCCACCTGCAAGCCTGTTCTCTGTGGGTGGTGGGGGGCTGTGTAGGATGCTAGACATCCAGGTCACAGTCATCCTGGGTCACTGTGGTGTGCTCTGTGCCCACCGGTGACCCGAGGTGGTGCGGACCTCAAGGCTAAGGGCAGGCATCAGAGAACTTCCTTGCATGCCCTCTCCACAATTTAAGTTTTTTATACACATGATTACGTAGGTATCACATTTAGAGTTGAATGAACCCGAACTTTAGGGTGTCCGTGTCCCGAACCCGGACATTTGAGAAAAAGTCCAGGTTCAGGGGTTCGGGTATTTTTTTGCGCCTTTTGAATAGCTGCAGGGCAGCCAATCAACAAGCGTTTCACTCGTTTGCCCTTAGAAGCCATCACAGCCATGCCTACCAATGGCATGGCTGTGATTGGCCAGTGCACCATATGATCCAGCCTCTATATAAGCTGGAGTCACGTAGTGCTACATGTCACATCATCTCATACTAGTGTAGGGAGAGGATCCTGCTGCTGGTGTGAGGGACAGATTAGCTTTTGAAAATCATCTCATACTAGTCTAGGGAGCGGATGCTGCTGCTGGTGTGACGGACAGATTAGCTTTCGAAAATCATCTCATACTAGTGTAGGGAGAGGATACTGCTGCTGGTGTGAGGGACAGATTAGCTTTAGAAAATCTGTTAAAAACAGCGATTTATTGGTGGGTGGGTGCTAGAGGAGATTTTTGTTTGCTAGAGTACATTTTGTTTGCTAAGCAAAGTGCCTCATATAAAACCTAAGCAATTTTTCTGTTTGTTAGGTGAGCGTTTGCAGCCATTTTTGCAAGGGCAGTGCACTTGCAACTGCTTATGTGTCAGGGATACTACTTTAATCATGTTCTGTTAGTTCAGTTGGCAACATTTTGGCATATTTAACCCCTTCCTTACCGGGCACTTAAACCCCCCTCCTGCCCAGACCAATTTTTGGCTTTCAGCGCTGTCGCATTTTGAATGACAATTGCGCGGTCGTGCGACGTTGTACCCAAATAAAATTTGCGTCCTTTTTTTCCCACAAATAGAGCTTTCTTTTGGTGGTATTTGATCACCTCTGTGTCATTTCTGATCGCCGCTATAAACAAAAAATGAGCGACAATTTTGCAAAAAAGAACAATATTTTTTACTTTTTGCTAAAGTACAAATCCATTCAAAAAATTATTCATCAGTTTTGGCCGATATATATTCTTTTACATATTTTTGGTAAAAAAAAAATCGCAATCGGCGTACATTGATTGGTTTGCGCAAAAGTTATCGCGTCTACAAACTGGGAATTGATTTCTGGCGTTTTTATTATTTTTTTTTTTTACTAGTAATGGCGGCGATCTGCGATTTTTATTGGGACTGCGCTATCGGGGCGGACATGTCGGACATTTTTTACACATTTTTGGGACCAATGACATTTATACAGCGATCAGAAATTTAAATGTCCACTGATTACTGTATAAATGTCATTGGCAGTGAAGGGGTTAACCTGCAGGGGGCAGTGAAGGGGTTAAATATGTTCCCTGGCTGTGTTCTAACTGTGGGGGGGCAGGGCTGGCCGGGACATAACAGATCTAACTGATCCCAGTGACAGGGATCAGTAGATCTGCTTGTCCCCTGTCACAGAACGGAGAACCGCCGTGTTTACAACGGCGCTTCCCCGTTCTGAGGCTCCTAAAAGTGATCGGCGGGTCTCGGGCGGACTCGCGGGCACGCTCGCGCATTTCAGATCCGCACTGGAGCCGTATTTTAGCAATATCGCGGATCTGAAGTGGTTAAATACCGCTTTTACATTGCAGTTAAACAAATTAATTTTTTTTTTTGAGCAAAATATTACATTTGCGGCCATTTCTTGAACAAAATTAAAAAGTGCGTCTACTTTTATGTATTTTCCAACGCAGATATGACTTTGTTATTGTTTGTGGCTGAACGTGTCTGTACACTATCTTAATCGAACAATAAAAAAATTTATGGGAAAAAAAAAAGTGCGTCTACATTGCTGGTTTAAAAGAAAAGAAGAATAATTTATTATTCTTTTTTTTTATTATTAATAAATAGTGCTACATAGTACATTTGGACCTTGCTGTGCATTTCATGCACAAAAATAAAAAGTGCATCTACATTGCTGGTTTAAAAAAAAAAAATCTAAATACTACATTTGCAGACAGCGGTGCATTTCTTGCACAAAAATAAAAGGTGTGTCTACATTGCTGGTTAAAAAAAAAAATATTCTAAATACTACATTTGCGGCCAGTGGTGCATTTCTTGCACAAAATAAAAAGTGCGTCTACATTGCTGGTTTAAAAAAAAAGAATAATAATTTATTATTATTTTTTTTTTTATTATTTATAAATAATGCTACATAGTACATTTGCATCTTGCTTTGCATTTCTTGCACAAAATTAAAAAGTGCGTCTACATTGCTGGTTTAAAAAAATATATATTCTAAATATTAAATTTGCGGCCAGCAGTGCATTTCTTGCACAAAAATAAAAAGTGCGTCTACATTGCTGGTTTAAAAAAAAAAAAATCTAAATACTACATTTGCGGCCAGCGGTGCATTTCTTGCACAAAAATAAAAAGTGCGTCTACATTGCTGGTTTAAAAAAAAAAGAATAATAATTTATTATTCTTTTTTTTAATTATTATTAATAAATAGTGCTACATAGTACATTTGCACCTTGCTGTGCGTTTCTTGCACAAAATTGCACATTGCCGGTTTAAAAAATAATATAAATTTGTGCTAAATTGTACATTTGCGTGCAGAATGAGGAGAGCATCAAATAAGGGACATGGTCGTGGTGCTGCTGGTTCTGCTGGTGTTGGTGGTGTTGGTGAAGCTCCTGTTGCAAGGATCGGACGTGGTCGATCTGTGCCAGCTACACGCACAATGAAACACCTTCCTCAGGTGCGAGTAGCCGACAGAACCTTCAACGTTATATGGTAGGCCCGAATGCAGCTCAACGAATGGTGAGGTCAGAACAAGTACAGGCGATAGTAGATTTGGTGGCTGACAATGACTCCAGTTCCTTCACATTGCCTCACACCCAGTCCCTTGCTGAAAGCTCAGAGTTGGCACCTGAACCCCATGGCCATCTGTCTTTCACCTCAGCCCCTTGTAAATCAGTCAAGCAGTCTGAGCCCCAAGTCATGCAGCAGTCTCTTATGCTTTTTGATGACTCTGCTGGTGTGCTTTCCATGGGCCATCCACATAGCCCTGCCCCAGAAGTGGAAGACATTGAGTGCACCGATGCCCAACCACTTCTGTTTCAGGATGAGGACATGGAAACACCACCGCAGCACGTCTCTGATGATGACGAAACACAGGTGCCAACTGCTGCTGCTTTCTACAGTGTGCAGACTGACAAGGAGGGCAGTGGTGAAGAGTGGGTGGAAGATGATGTAGAGGATGATGAGGTCCTAGAGCCCACATGGAATGAAGGTCATGCGAGTGACGGGTGCAGTTTGGAGGAAGAGGTGGTGGTCGCACAGAGGCACCAGCACAGCAAAAGAGGAAGCAGGTTGCAAAAGCGGAGCGACCGTCCCCTAGACAGTACGCCTGCTACTACCCACCACACCCAGGGACCTAGCACACCAAAGGCAGCTCAAAGGAGTTCCCTGGCGTGGCAGTTCTTCAGACAATGTGCTGATGACAAGACACGAGTGGTTTGCACGCTGTGCAATCAGAGCCTAAAGCGAGGCATAAATGTTCTAAACCTGAGCACAACCTGCATGACTAGGCATCTACATGCAAAGCACGAGCTGCAATGGAATAAGCACCTCAAAATCGAAAAAAGGTCTCGGGCTCCTACTGCTTCCTCTTCTGCTGCTGCCTCGGCCTCTTCCTCCACCTCTACAGTGCCAGTGTCACCTGCCAGCCAGCAAACAGACGATGTGACAGCAGCGCAACCATATCTGCCAATGTCCCCCAAGCATTTCCACACGGTCCCATGGAAGCTTACAGCTCTCCATCTCCCAAACACTGGAGAGAAAGAGGAAATACCCCCCTACCCACTCTCAATCCCTGGCCCTGAATGCCAGCATTTCAAAATTCCTGGCCTTTGAAATGCTGTCATTCCGTCTGGTGGACACGGACAGTTTTAAAAACCTGATGGCGGTGGCTGTCCCACAGTACGTGCTTCCCAGCCGCCACTACTTTTCCAGGCGAGCCCTCCCTTCCCGAACAAACAAGTCGGGGACAAGATCAGGTTTGCACTGCGCAACGCCATCTGTGGCAAGGTCCACATAACCACTGATACGTGGATCAGTAAGCAGGCTCAGGGACGCTATATCTCGCTAACTGCACACTGGGCAAATGTAGTGGCGGGTGGGCCTGTGGCGGATAGCAATTTGGCGCATGTCCTTCCGCCACCGAGGATTGCAGGGCATTTCTCTTTGCCTCCTGTTGCCTCCTCCTCCTACTCCGCTTCCTCCTCCTCTACCACCTCCTCATCCGGTCAGCGTAACACCTTCACCACCAACTTCAGCACATCCAGGGGGAAACAACAGCAGGCTGTTTTAAAACTGATATTCTTGGGGGATAAACCCCACACCGCTCAGCAGCTGTGGACGGGCATTGAACAACAGAACGATGAGTGGTTGTTGCCAGTGAGCCTCAAGCCGGGCCTGGTGGTGTGCGATAATGGGCGAAATCTCATAGCAGCTCTAGGCCTAGCTGGTTTGAAGCACATCTCTTGCCTGGCGCATGTGCTGAATTTGGTGGTGCAGAAATTTGTAAAAAAAAATACCCGGATATGTCAGAGCTGCTGCAGAAAGTGTGGGCTGTCTGTGCGCGCTTTCAGCGTTCTCACCCTGCTGCTGCTCGCCTGTCTGCGCTGCAGCGGAACTCGGCCTTCCCGCTCACCGCCTCCTATGCGACATGCCCACAAGGTGAAACTCCACCTTGCACATGCTGGAGAGACTGTGCGAGCAGCAGCAGGCAATAGTGGAGTTTCAGCTGCCGCACGCACGGGTCAGTCGCTCTGTGGAACAGCAACACTTCACCACCAATGAGTGGGCCTCCATGCTAAACCTGTGTACCATATTGCGGTGTTTTGAGTACTCCACCAACATGG
The DNA here is from genome assembly GCA_018402905.1 of Glandirana rugosa. NCBI lineage: Eukaryota > Metazoa > Chordata > Amphibia > Anura > Ranidae > Glandirana > Glandirana rugosa. Next base: position 368,361 of record BLSH010345773.1, on the reverse strand, counting down.
CCAGTGCTGATGACAATTATATACAGATTTTTACAATTTTCTTAACATACGGCTTATGTCACCTCAGCAACCCGCTTTTTTGTGTTTTTGCATGCAGTTTTCATGCATTTCGTGTTTTTTCCCCTTTAAAAACACTGTATATAGCTGGTTGATAAGTAGGGATGGGCCCTCAGCTCGAGTTAAACATAAGTTCGCCCGTTCGTCAAATTTAGAACATTATGGGGCATTTGCAGCGACTTCGCTCCCGTGGAGCACCCCATAATGCATTGTGCACAGATGGCGCACACAGCTCCTCCCCGTTGGGAGGTCTCCCGCCGCCTGTGCGCTTTTTGCTCTGACAGTTTATTTATATGGCAGGACGGGGCCACCTAGCGATGTAAGCGAGCGACCCCACCCCTTCTGACATTATGTGATGTCAGAGGGGGCGGGTCACCCACATACATCACTGAGTGGCCCCGTCCTGCCATATAAATAAACTGTCAAAACAAACCGAGCTCAGTGGACGGGAGCCCTCACATGGAGGAAGAGCTGTTGCAACTTTTTTTTTCTTTCGGGTCCGTCATGCGGTGTGATTGACGATGGATTACAATGGGGGACACTTATTTTTCTTTTTTCTTTTTTAATAAAGGACTTGTCCCTAATTGTCTCCTGTGGTTTTTTCTTTTTTTGACACTTTTGGTGAAGTAGTAGGGGTATGATGTACCCGATACTAATTCACATGGGGGGGTCGGGATCTGGGGGCCCCCTTATTAAAGGGGGCTTCTAGATTCTGATAAGCCCCCTGCCCGCAGACCCCCACAACCACAGCCCAGGGTGCCCTGGCTGCCCACTTCCAGTGGTTGACTTATTGGTAAAACATTATTGGTGGAATTGTAAGTCATGGGTGTCTGGAGCTGTGTCAATTGTCTATTTTGAACTAATCCTGCAATGGATGCCTGTTGTTGACCCTGCTAGGTGGGGTGAGAAATATTTGCACTAACTTGTGTATTCCTAAGTTGTGGGGTCTGTGCTGCCACAGAACCCAAATAAGTAGTGCGTGTGGTCTCCAGGTGTGTTAATATTCCCTTCACCTGGCCTAATGACACCATTCTGATGCTGTTAAAAAAGTCAGACTAAAGTTTAGAAAATTGTATGGATGTCCTTTAAAGGTGTTAGAAATGTATGTGTACCCACCACTGCGGTAATTATGTGACCCAAATTGGGTGTTTGAATGAGGTGCAGGGTGATTTCATTTGTGAAGGTGTGGAAAAGAAGAATATATGGAGGAACCACATATAGGGGTTGATTTACTAAAGCTTGAAAGTGCAAAATTTGGTGCAGCTCCACACAGAAACTAATCAGCTTCAAGGTTTTATTGTCAAAGCTTGATTGGACAAGCTGAGGTTAGAAGCTGATTGGCCAGCATGCAAAGCTGCACCAGTTTTTGCATTCTCCAACTTTAGTAAATCAACCCCTTAGTTTCATCATACTGTGTCATATTTGGAATAGCATGAGGATTCTGTTTAACCACCTCAGGACCGCCCACCGTCAAATGACGGCGGAGCGGACCTGCTCTTACAGCGGGTGGACGTCATATGACGTCCTCCCTTTAAGCCGGGATGGCACGCGATCGGGCGCGCGCATTCCGGCTCTGTCAGTGTCGGCGTGTCCCCAGGACACGCCACTTCACCGACAGGGGTGAACAGCCATTGGTTATGGCTCTTCACCACGTGATCGGCCGTGACGAAGTCACAGCTGATCACAAATGGCACGCCCGCCGTTCGCACGGCGCATGCGCGCGATCGGGAGCGCTCTGCGCGTGCGCGTCGGTGGCGGCGTGTTCCTGGGGAACACTGCCTGTCACCGACACTAGTATCAGCCGCCGGCCGGCGGCTGATACCTTGTGATCGGCTGTGATCTACTTCACAGCCGATCACATCCAATGTAAACAGAGCGGTAACTCACTGTTACCAGCTCTTCTCTCCTCACACAGAGTCCAGTGTGAGGAGAGAAGAGCTGGGATCAGTGAGTTACTGATCTGCATAGTAAAATCACACTGACACTGCCCCCCCTGCCCCCCCAATGCACCTGTCACCCAACAGTCACCACATATGCCCCCATAAAGGGTACCTGTCATCATAAAGTGCACCTGTCCTTAGACTGCCATCATAAAGAGCACCTGTCACCCATCACCCGCCAGTGACCGTGGCATGTCACCGTCACCCGTCACTGACCACCGCCAATCACCCATCACCCATCACTGACCACCGCCAGTCACCCATCACCCATCACTGACCACCACCCGTCACCCATCAGTGACCACCGCCAGTCACCTGTCACCCATCAGTGACCACCGCCAGTACTGACCGCCACCAGTCACTACCCAC
>BLSH010345773.1:341554-351684 GCA_018402905.1 Glandirana rugosa | reverse complement strand
CATTTAGGGGCCTTACACAGGGGGGTTACATTTAGGGGCATTACACAGGGGTGGTTACATTTAGGAGATTACACGGGGGTTACATTTAGGGGAATTACACGGGGGAGTTACACTTGGGGGCATTACACAGGGGGGTTACATTTAGATGCATTACACGTGGTTTACATTTAGGGGCGTTACACAGGGGGGTTACATTTAGGGGCGTTACACAGGGGGGTTACATTTAGGGGCATTACACGGGGGGTTATACTGGAAGCATTACACAGGGGGATTACACTGGGGACATTGCATTGGGGGGGCATTACACAGAGAGGGTTACATTAGGGGGATCACACAGGGGAGTTACACTGGGGGGATTACACAGGAGGGGTTGCATTGGAGAGATTACACTGGAGGGTATTCACATGGGTGGATACACTGTGGGGATTTATGCAGAGGAGTACAATGGTGTGGGGATTTGCACTGGAAAATTTACACTATAAGAGATTAAACTGGGAGGATTTACATGGGGAGGGGGGATTACACTGTTACACTGGAAGGATTTACACTGGCAAAATTACATTGGGCTGCCCAATCATATCCAACCGTGATGGTGTCACCCCCTATCTGTGACAGTGCATTGATTGGCGCACTGGCATAAACCGCAAAATTTACAGGGTCCAGTTTGGGGTGCACACCGTGATCATGCATTACCACCCCGAAACTAGCCTACCCAGCGCCCTGCAGAGCACTATGGCAGGCTAGACAGGAGAGAGCCTGATTCAGAATCCTGCCCAGTGTCTACTGCCCTGTCTTGCTCCTGCTGTCACTCAGCAGTGGCAGGACAGAACACTGTAGCAGGCTAGGGGAGAGCTGTGCCGATGCGCTACCCTGCTCAGTGCCCTGGATTGCTCAGTGAACCCGGGGGGGTGGTGACACCATATTTTTACGCACCATTTGACACCAACCCTAGTGATGCCACTGGTGCACAATCTATTTGCCTTTAGTAAATCAACCCCTAAAACTGCAGCTTTCCGCTTAGGAAAGCATAGTGTCACTAGCAGGTGTACCAGGATGTGACACATGTGCTGCACCAAACAGTTACAAATCCTCTGTTCATTGCAGTGCCTGGCATTTTTGTGCATTAAAGTAGAAGGCAAGTGAAAACCTAACTATACTTAAAAAGGAAGTCACCTGCAATGTAAAAGCATAATAGTCTAGTATGCTTTGCATACTAGCCTATTATGTGCCACTTACCTGCCATCGACGCCCGCGCTGTCCCCACAATAAGAAGCGTCCATTTTCGCCCCTCTTCCTTCCACGGCCGCAAACTCTGGCTGTGACTGGAACGGGAGCTGCCAATCGCAGCACGCTGTCAGTGAAGAAATGGCATGGAGGCCTTTTCTTCACTGCGCATGTGGCGAATGACGTCGGCACTTGCCAGTATAACGTATATCTCCTAAACCGTACAAGTTTAGGAGATATACAGGGAACCTACAGGTAAGCCTGATTACAGGCTTACCTGTAGTTTAAAGTGGTTGTCAAGAGTTGACACGCAGATATACTGCGGCAGGTTGGCTGCCCTGTGTGAACCAACGTACCTGTACGTCGGTCCATGCATGTGGGATTGCGGGCGCGTGATGTCTGCTGGTGACCCACAATCGCTCTGTGCAGAGGCAGAATGGGGATCTGCCAATGTAAACACGGCAGATCCCTGTTCTGACAGGGGACATGAGAGAGAGCTACTGTTCCCAGTCATTGGGAAACGTGATCTCTGTCATATCCCTGGCAGCCCATCCCCCCTACATTTAGAACACACGGAGGGAATACAGTTAACACCTTGATCGCCCCTAGTGTTAACCCCTTCCCTGCCAGTGTCATTTTAACATTGATTAATGCATTTTTATAGCACTGATCAATGTAATATTGTCACTGGTTCCCAAAAAGTATCATTTGGGGTTAAATTTGCCCGCTGTAATGTTACAGTCCCGCTAAAAATTGCAGATCATCGCCATTACCAGTAAAAAATAAATAAATAAATAAGTCCATAAATCTATCCTGTACTTTGTAAACACAATAACCAATCAATATACGCCTATTGCGATTTTATTTTAACTAAAAATATGTGCAAAAAAACCATTGGCCTAAACTGATTTTTTTTTTATATGGATGATAACAGAAAGTAAAAAAAAAAAAAAGTTTTTTTTTTTGTTTATAGTGCAAAAAAATAAAAAAACACAGAGATGATCAAATACCACCAAAAGAAAGCCCTATTTGTGGGAAAAAAGGACATCTATTTTGTTTGGGTACAGCATTGCATGACCGTGCAATTGTCAGTTAAAATGACGCAGTGCCGTATCTCAAAAAATGTCCTGGTAAGGAAGGGGGTAAATCCTTCTGGGGCTGAAGTGGTTAAAGTGATTGTAAAACTTTGATTTTTTAAAAATAAAAAGCATGTCATGCTTACCTGCTCCGTGCAATGGTTTTGCACAATTCAGCGCCAATCCTCCTCTTCTGGGGTCCCTTGCCAGCACTTCTGGCTCCTCCTCTTCTGCAAGTGCTGCTTACTATGGGGCACTCAAGCAGGCTTAATCTCAAGCTGCCCTGTCCCCGTCTGTTGACACAGACAGTGCGGCTCAGCCCCACCTCCTGCTCCCTCATCATAGAATTTGATTGACAGCAATGGTGGCTCTCACTGCTATCAATCTCCCCTGTAAGGAGGGAGAGAGTGGAGAGAGCCATTGCGCTCATGCACAGAGCTGGATTGAGAAATGGCTCAGGTAAGTATAAGGGGGGTGGGGGAATTATGTGACAGAAAGTTTTTTACCTTCATGCATAGAATACATGAAGGTAAAACAACTTTTGGCTTTAAAGCCACTTTAAAACTGCTCCCACCTCAATTCTAAGCCTATTTTTCTACACTGTAAAAGGAAAGTCTACAATGTAAAAGGAAAGATGCCTATGCTTACTAGAGTTGAGTGAACCCGGACTGTAACGTTCTGGTCCGTACCAAACTTTCGGGTGTCCGTGATCCGAACCCGGACCCGAACGTTTGAGAAAAAGTCTGGTTTCTTGTTCTGGGTTCTGGTATTTTATCACGCATGTTGAATAGCTGCAGGGCAGCCAATCAACAAGCGTTTCACTGGTTTTCCCTAGAAGCCATCACAGCCATGCCTACTAATGGCATGGCTGTGATTGGCCAGTGCATCATGTGACCCAGCCTCTATATGAGGCTGGAGTCACAGTGCTGCATGTCACATGCTCTTAGGTTAGTGTAGGGAGAGCATGCTGCCGGCGCTGTGAGGGACAGATTGTGAGGGACAGATTGTGAGCCACAGATTGCAGTGATAATAACTAGGTAGATATTAATACTACTGCTTTTTAAGGGAGAGATTGTAGATCTATAACATCTCATCCTGCATTACAGAAAGATCTGATTACAGAACGATCTCTCATCCTGCATTACAGACGATCTGATTACAGAACGATCTCTCATCCTGCATTACAGAACGATCTCTCATCCTGCATTACAGAACGATCTTAAGGGACAGATTGCAGATCTAATAACATCACATCTCCCATTTTTCTACCTTTTGCAGCCCTCTAGCACTTTCCAGGACTTTTTTTACAGTCATTTTTGTGCCAAAAAGTTCAGGTCCCAATTTAATTCAATGGAGTTCGGGGTCCGGGGTAAAGTTTTGATGACGTTCGGTGCCGGAAAGATCGGCCGAACCTGCAGAACCCGAAAGTCCAGGTGTTCGCTCAACTCTAATGCTTGCCTATTCTGAAGCTGCTCTGGTCTAGTCACATGATTGGGTCCCAGCGATGGCTTCAGTAAAGAGGAGAAATTTATAATGGTTGTAGAGCCTGGGCAGTGACATCACCCATAGGCTGACTATGGTGCATTGATTGTTGGTTGTCTTTCCTCTATCGTGAATCCAGCACTGGGACTCGATCATGTGGCTAGACCAGAGTGATTTCAGAATAGGTAAGTGTAGGCATCTGTCCTTTTAAAGGGAGGATATAATAGACTTAAAAAGGTATTGGGGCAGGTTTAAGTATAGTTAGGTTTTGACTTGCCTTCTACTTTAAGGTATGCTGACAGCCCCTTCAAAATGTATAAGATGCCTAAGGCAACATGTCTCATGCTCCAAACAGCATGCATTGAAGCGATGTTAGGTCCTGAAACATAATGGAGGTGTAAGCACCATAAGAATGTACTTGGCTGGCATAGTGTAGGACTCATTATTGTACTTGACAAACACATTTATTAGCATCCATGTTGATTACATACACGTGCATGCAACAACATATAGTTCACATTTGGGAAGTACAATATCTGACACTACAGGCTAGTTCAGCTGTCTAAACTTACTTCTTACATATCATGCTGAAGTGTTTGAATGAACTAAATGCCGCCCAGAGAGTCCAAACTTAGAACTGTAACATAAAAAATATCATGTTTTCAAAGCTTCTTTGAAGGAAGAATCTGAGGAAGTAAAGCAACATAATATCACAAAGAAAATACATTCTCCCACTGATAACTCTTTTGTGCTACATAACAGCATGGTGGGGTATCAGATCCAGCACGGATCAAAAAGAATTGAATAAACATAATTCTAAAAAACACATCATTTTACCAAAGAAAAGATCTTGCAGCTGCACTTAGCATTCTTGGATCAATATCAATATTTCTAAAGGCTTAGATAGGATCTTACTAAGGAGTCATACATTGTCAGCAAACATCATAAAAATCTGTAAAAAGTATTCTTAAACTGAAATATCAATCTAAAAAAAAATCACACATTACAGCAGTATGTTTCTTTTTTGGGTACCTATCTGAATTGTATTGTTTTTGCCTTGCCAACGCATCCCTATCCACGATAGATCGAATAGGCCTGCTTTTACCTAAAACTCAATTGAAGTTGCAAAAACAGATATTCAGTTAGATAGACATTGTACTATTTTAACAATCTTAGCACAACTCTTTATTATAGCAGTTTTACAGTGTGTCTAAATATGACTACAGTTTCTTAGGCTCCATTCACAACTAAGCATAGCACAGCAATAGCAATAGCTGCTGCACCGTTTTTTTTTTTTTTGTGGCACTTTTTGGAGCTGCACCATTCATTTGAATGGGCCTCCTTCCGCTCCAAAAATACTCCAAAGAAGCTCATGTACCAAAACTTGGCACAGAGCCAGGAGTGTTTGGTGCTCGGCAAAATCGCACCATGTTTGGGGTGCCATTAAGAAACAATGACATTGCAAAGGCGTCCTGCATTTTGGCACAATTCCATCCATGATTCCAGCGTGCTGAGGTATTAATGAAGCTTCAGTGGTAAAACCATCAAAATGTATTTTTAGTTGATAAAGAGGGATGACATTACATTGCACCTAGTGATACTGAAGGTTCTCAGAAGAATAGCTGATATATTGAGGCCTAAAGCTGGGCACAGATGAATCAGTTTTTTTTTTTCGATCAACCGATTGGCTGATCATAAAAAATGGATTACACCATCCACACATTCGAGGTGGTGGATGCAAAAATCCTCCCTATTGAGCTACTGTTTTCTGACAGTGGGTCTGCTTTGCTGCCAGAATACACTGATTAAGCATACATATTCCAACAGTCTTATTTGAAAGGTGTTGATCACTAGGTTGACTCCTCCGAAAACAGCTAAGAATGACCTTTCTAAATATAAGGATACGTATAGACTTTTATGATGTGAGTAACCAAGTTAATTAGTTATGTTTTAAGAGTTACTACAGAAAAATTACAAATATATATATATATTTTTAAAAGGTGCCCATGTATAGCTGGACAATCAAGATATGATTGTGAGGGGGCGTGGCGACTGGAAGTGTTAATGGCTGCATGAACTTAGAGCCCCGCTGCAGGACCAGGGATTCAGCAACCAGGGTTCTCCCAAACCATTTACATGGCCCTCCACCTTTCCTAAGCCTCGGATCACTCACCGGTATGTCCCGCAAGCAGCATGAGCAGCCACAGCCGTGGAAATTACAGAGTTTGTTCCAGACCCTGCTGGGAGTTTGAGGCCACATTCATACAGCACAGTCCACCAGCGATGTTCTAGTGGCCGGCGCTGCTATGAAGATTAGCATACACTCGGCTCCACATGACTCTCTGCTCCCATTTTTAGGGCACTCCACTCCATCCACCAGGAGTCCTGCCAAATCTAAACCAAGACATGACTCCCCTGGTGATAGTGGAGATAAGGATTCCATTGGGGTGAGTGAACATCATAACCCTCATTCTATGGACACTGTAGCCACTAACCCTATAGCCTCCTTCCCTACCAGCAGTCAACCAATTTCAGACACGGCTCTTAAGGACATGTTGCTGTCACTACGGGCGTCCTCACAATCTGATTTACTATCAGGCTTATACCAGTGCAGGGCTGAAGTGTACGCACTGGGTGACAGGGTGAGTTAGGTGGAAGGTAAAACGTCCAAATATACTACCTTATTTAACACTATGGTGGATGCTCCTGAAGCACATTCTGAAGATTTAACGTGGATCAAATCTAAACTTGCAGATTTAGAGGACAGGTCTCGATGTAACAATCTTAAACTAAGAGGGATCCCTGAATATGTCACTCCAGCACAGCTGCCTCATTTTGTTAAGGATGTCTTTCTTTTTTTAAATCTTGATCTTTATTAAAGGATTTTTATATGCATACAAAAAACAAACATACATATCAATGCAAGTAATGCCATCTGTCACCAATAGGAGATTGGATCGAGCCAAGGGAGGCATTAATTAGATAGCCTATAGGAAAGGAAATAGTAAATTATGCAGCAAAATGAACACAGGAGGTGTAGTTCAATATTTGTTCGGTACCTGAACTAGTAGGTGCACATAACAGTTATGTGCAAACTTGTTATCTCTAAAGTGAAGAGAAAAATTAGTAGGTTCAGTCTGGGGTGGATAGGTTTTTTCCTCAGCAGATGGTTTGGAATAGTCAATAGTAGGTTTTATTGGTTGTGGGTCCACTCCTTATTTTGTCACAGCCATGCTGCTACTGTCTCTGGTCCAGCACGGGATTTGGCTGCTTTTGCCATGCAATTCTGCGAACATTAGTTCCATGGATGCTTGTGTGTTTAAAAAACTAATGTTTTTTGATATGGAAGGGGGTGCATCGGATTTCCATGCTTTGGCTAAAGTTCTCCTTGCTGCTATCAGAGCATAAGTGATGAAAAGATGGAAGTCAGATGGCCATTTTTCTATGCCAATGCCAAAGAGAGGGGCAATGGGTGTGTTATTCCCATAATTGAGGAGAAGATAAGGTCAGAAATGTCTTTACAAAAGGTGGTGATTTGTGGGCAAGACCACCATATGTGACTTAAGAAACTCATGCACCCACATTTCTTCCAGCATAATGGGGAGTGGGTGCCTGGGCAATATTTTGCTAGCCTTTGGGGTGTAAGGTACCAGCTATGGAGTATTTTTAGAGTCGTTTCCCAGTGGGATATGTATCGTGATGCCTTCCTAAGGTGTTGAAGGGCTCGATAACACTGTTGCTTTGTGTAGGAGATTCTGAGGTCTTGTTCCCAGGAAAGCATAGCTGGTATTTTGTCCAGAGTTGATTCATTTTGTAGGGCTCTCTATATAATGGAGATTCCTTTTTTAGTTGACGTTGGAAGAAAAAAAGGAGTATATTGGTTTCATCAGGGTGCCCTCTTTTAGGATAAACAGGGATAATAGGTGGTGTACTTGTAAGAACTTGTAGAAGTTTTTGTGTGGGGTACCAAAAGTTCCAACAATTTCTACTATTTTGAGGCCTTTGAACGTCCACGTGGAGATGTCTAAGTCCAGGCTAAGTAAGGACAATGAAGATAGTGAAGTATTATGATCAATCTGTTTCTGATGAGTTTCGGGTGGTTTCAAAATAGATGTCCATTTTTTAAGAGTGGCCTGCGCTGTTCCTAAGAAGGTGATGGTAGTTTTATATGATATCCAGGATGCTCCAAGTAAAGCTTGTAGGTCAGGAGATAGCGCCTGTTGTTTGATTTGTATCCATCTTTTTTCTGGTGTCAGAGACCACCAGGCTTTGGTTTGGTCAATGATAGTTGCTATCTGGTATTTGGTGAGGTCTGGTGCTCCTAGACTTGCTTGTGTGGTCGGTGCATACAAGGACTCTTTCCTAACTCTTGCTTTTGTAGCAGCCCATATGAGGGAGTTTATAATTTTTTGTAGGTTTTTAAGATGGTTTGGTGTCATCGGCTTGGGTATTGTTTTATTTATTTATTTATTTCAGGTACTTATATAGCGCTGTCAATTTACGCAGCGCTTTACATATATATTTGCATTCACATCAGTCCCTACCCTCAAGGAGCTTACAATCTAAGGTCCCTAACTCACATTCATACATATACTAGGGACAATTTAGACAGGATCTAATTTACCTACCAGCATGTCTTTTGGAGTGTGGGAGGAAACCGGAGTACCAGGAGGAAACCCACACAGGCACAGGGAGAACATGCAAACTCCAGGCAGGTGGTGTCGTGGTTGTGATTCGAACCAGTGACCCTTTTGCTGCCAGGGGAAAGTGCTATCCATTACACCATACTTCTAAAGAAGTATAGCACGTGCGGAATGAACATTGTGGTCAGGGCTGCCTTTCCTGCCCATGAAGCTGTAGCTTTTAAAAGGGTTTTGGTTAAGGTCAGAGATTTTGTTGAGCAGACTGGAATTGTTGGTCTTGAAGATTTGGTTGCCTGTGGATGTCAATTTAATGCCCAGGTATGCTATTTGTGAGAAGTGCACCCAGGAGAGGGTGGAGACTGCAGAAACTCGTTTTTGTGTGCTGGGAGGGAGGTGTATGGGTAGCATTAACAATTTGGAGTCATTTACTTTATATAGTGACATTTTTCCAAACTCTTGCAATATGTTCTGGAGTGCCAGAATGGAAGAGGTGGGGTCAGTTAAGGCCAGGAGAATATTGTCAGCGTATAAGCCTATTTTGTGCTCTTCTGGGCATATTCTCAATCATTTAATTGATTTACAAGAATGGATCGATTCCGCTAGGAGTTCTATGATTAGAGCAAATATTATAGGCGATAAAGGGCACCCATGTCTAGTTCCTTTGGTGATGTTGAAAGGGTCCAATAACATGTCAGATATCCATGCATTAGCATTAGGATTGGAGTATAGCTCAAGAATGGCTTGACCAAAGACGCCATCCAGGCCAAATTTGGTCAGGACTTGTATGAGATAGCCCCAATGTACTCAGTCAAATGCTTTCTCTGCATCCACAGATAGGAGCAGAGAAGGCGTTTGGTGATGTTCGGCCCACTGGATCAGGTCTATGAACCTTTTGGTGCCGTCAGGGGCCTGACGGTCATTTATAAACCCAACCTGGTATGGGTGTATCAGGGTGGAAATGAAGGGTTGGAGTCTATTAGCTATCAGATTGGAGTATATTTTGATGTTGCTGTTGAGTAACGATATTGGTCTGAAGTTTGCAGGGTTTTTCGGGGGCTTTCCTGGTTTTGGTATTGCTACTATTATAGCCTCTAAGGATTCTTTAGGGAAGGATCCTACTTCTGCTGCTTTGTTGGTACTGCGCTAAGGTGAGGTGCTAGGGTAGCTGCAAAGGTTTTGTAGTATTCATTGCTATATCCATCAGGGCCAGGGGATTTGTGTGAGGGAAGGGTGCTAATGGCTTTAAGTAATTATATGTGATGTATCACTCGTGCCTCGGAGTAAAAGCTAGGGAGTTGATGCAACTGTGGGTGCAGCTATATGGATTACTCTCTTTGGGGGGGGGGGGGGGTAAGGAAAATTAGGTATATCGACGTGGGTGTCAACGTAGTTGAGGGATCGAAAATGAGGCTCCGTGCTCACTATGTAGTGTATATTAATGAATTTCGGTAATCGTGGGAAGGGAGTGTGTTTAGGGGACCGGGACTACCTATATCGTTACTTATGATGTTTTGGAAACGTCGATGGGATCGTGGAGTGGAATCGCGTCATGGTTGTTTCGTCGTCTTCATCCTAGGAAGGGATTTCTTAGGAATCTCCGATATTATCATCGTTATGGTTTTGGTCCTTTCGGGGGCTTTTTGGGACGTTTGAAGTCTGGTTATAGCAATGAGTTGTCGTTGTAGTTTTATATGAGGTTAGACTA
>BLSH010345773.1:298407-331272 GCA_018402905.1 Glandirana rugosa | reverse complement strand
GTGTAGACTATATATACAGCACATTCAGTGTAGACTATATACAGTGCAGGCAGTGTAAGAAAATATATACTGCATTCAGTGTAGATTGTATATATACAGTCAGTGCGGGCAGTGTAAGAATATATATATATATATATATATATATACACACACTGCATTCAGTGTAGACTATACATACAGTGCATTCGGCGGTGTACAGTATATAGTACACTTCAGGTGGTGTATTCATAATATATATATATATATATATATATATATATACATATATATTTATATATATATGTACAGTGCATTGAGTGTAGACTATATACAGGTGGTCCCCTAGTTACAAACATCCAACTTACAAACAACTCCTCCTTACAAACGGAGGGAGACAACAGGAAGTGAGAGGAAATCTCCTCCTAGGAAGGGAAATTCACTCCTGTACGAGTTATCATGAGAAAAAGGTGTCTCCGCTGATGCTTTATCACCAAGGTTTGTTTCCAAAACAACCAAAAATTTTCAAAATCCAATTATTATTGGGACAGCAAGTGAGGGGAAATCTTCTGAACAGAAACATAGACAGCAAAACGAAAATTACAGGGGTGTTAACCCTTCCCTATGCTATCCAAAAAACTTTTGGATTTTTTTTTGGCTGAAGCTACACTTAAAAAATGTACATGTTCTGACTTACAAACAAATTCAACTTAAGAACAAACCTACAGACCCTATCTTGTTTGTAACCCCGGGACCACCTGTATACAGTGCATTCGGGAGTGTACAGTATATATTACACTTCAGGCGGTGTATTAATATATATATATATATATATATATATATATATATATATATATATATATATATACAGCCTAGTATATATATATCTATATATATATGCAGTATCTCACAAAAGTGAGTACACCCCTCACAGTTTTGTAAATATTTTATTATATCGTGACAACACTGAAGAAATTACACTTTAACAGTGTAAATTTGCTGCCCCCTCAAAATAACTCAACACACAGCCATTAATGTCTAAACCCCTAGCAACAAAAGTGAGTACACCCCTAAGCGAAAATGTCCAAATTGGGCCCAATTAGCCATTTTCCCTCCCCGGTGTCATATGAATCATTAGTGTTACAAGGTCTCAGGTGTGAATGGTGAGCAGATGTGTTAAATTTGGTGTTAACGCTCTCACTCTCTCATACTGATCACTGGAAGTTCAACATGGCACCTCATAGCAAAGAACTCTCTGAGGATCTGAAAATAAATAATTGTTGCTCTACGTAAAGCTGGCCTAGGCTATAAGAAGATTGCCAAGACCATGAAACTGAGATGCAGCATGGTGGCCAAGACCATACAGGGGTTTAACAGGACAGGTTCCACTCAGAACAGGCTGTGTCATGGTCAATTAAAGAAGTTGAGTGCACATGCTCAACAAAATATCCAGAGGTTGTTTTTGTGAAATAGACATATGAATGCTGCCAGCATTGCTGCAGAGGTTGAAGGGGTGGGGGGTCAACCTGTCAGTGCTCAGATCATACGCCACACACTGCATCAAATTGGTCTACATGTCTGTCGTCCCAGAAGGAAGTCTCTACTAAAGATGACGCACAAGAAAGCCTGCAAGCAGTTTGCTGAAGACAAGCAGACTAAAGACATGGATTACTGGAACCATGGCCTGTGGTCTGATGAGACCAAGATAAACTTATTTGGTTCAGATGGTGTCAAACGTGTGTGGCGGCAACCAGTTGAAGATTACAAAGACAAGTGTGTCTAACCTACAATCAAGCATGGTGGTGGGAGTGTCATGGTCTGGGGTTGCATGAGTGCTGCAGGCACTGGGGAACTAAAGTTCATTGAGGAAACCCTGAATGCCAACATGTACTGTGGCCTATTGAAGCAGAGCATGATCCTCTTCCTTCAGAGACTGGGCCGCAGGGCAATATTCCAACACGATGACGACCCGAAACGCACTTCCAAGGTGACCACTGCCTTGCTAAAGAAGCTGAGTGTAAAGGTGATGGACTGGCCAAGCATGTCTCAGGACCTAAACCCTATTGAGCATCTGAGGGGCATCCTCAAATGAAAGGTGGAGGAGCGCAAGGTCTCTAACATCCACCAGCTCCGTGATGTCATCATGGAGGAGTGGAAGAAGACTCCAGTGGCAACCTGTGAAGTTCTGGTAAACTCCATGCCCAAGGGGTTTAAGGTCGTGTTGGAAAATCATGGTGGCCACACAAAAAATTTACACTTTGGGCCCAATTTGGACATTTTCACTTAGGGGTGTACTCACTTTTGTTTCCAGCAGTTTAGACAAAAATTAATGTGTGTTGAGTTATTTTGAGGAGCAGCAAATTTACACTGTTATACAAGCTGTACACTCACTACTTTACATTGTATTAAAGTGTAATTTCTTCAGTTTTGTCACATGAAAAGATATAATAAAATATTTACAAAAATGTGAGGGGTGTACTCAATATTGTGAGATACTGTATATATACAGGGCAATCAGTGTACATTATATTATACAGTGTAGTGCGGTGTTCAAAAACACAAATACCCATAATGTCTACAAGGCCACCAAGGAGAGGCAAAAGCTCACTGGCCAGCAGAGGGCAAGCAGCCTCTGTGTCTACAGTGAAAAGTGGTGGTGGCGGACATTGTGCATCCTCTGCAGGCGGGTCACGCTTGTCCTTTTTTTCTTCTGCTGGCCGTGTTAATCAGCCACAACATGCAGAAGAGTTGGTGGAGTGGATAACTAAGCTGTCCTCACCCTCCTTATCCTCTGTCATCCAGGCTAATACTAGTTTGCCTTCCAACACAGCTGCCAAAGTGGCCTATTCCACCGGCTCCTTGTCCACAGTTACTCCTTCCGTAGCCCCACAATCATGCATGAAGGATTCACCAGAATTATTCGACCATAGTGTCGGTTACATGCTTCGATGTCGGTTCCCAGGTTGAGGATGGGAGTAATGTGAGCCTAGAGAGAAGGGGTGCCACAGAAGAACAAGAAACTAGCAGTCATGTTCCCCCAGCTGCAGCATACTGCCTAGTTTGTTCCAGTGATGAGGAGGGAGGAGATGATGAGGACAATGACTGTACTTGGGTGCCTGAGAGAAGAGAGGAGAAAAGTGAGGAGGGGGAAGCACAACTCCAATGAGGCAGACTGCCCTCCAGGGGCCAGCTTAAGGGCAGCCACCCTATTGCATCACAACACAGAGCTCCACGAGTGCAGTGCACTGCTGACTCCCCGCTGACTTCCAAAAGTTCATTGGTGTGGGCTTTTTTCAACACATATGCAGTAGATTGCACCATTGCTGTTTGCAATCTATGTCTGAAGCGGATCAAGCACAGCCGGAACAGCAGCCACTTAGGCACCACATGCTTGACAAGACATATGACAACCTGTTATGCAGTCCATTGGCAACAGCGCCTGAAAGACCCACATCATAAAACAAGATGGACTTTTCCTTGCTCCTCATCTGGGATCTCAACCCCTACTATACCTCCAGTCCTATAAAAAACCTGCACTAAAAGGAATGAAGGTATAACAATGGGTGCCACAAATACTTGCAGCCAACCTGCTATCAGTACACCACCAGTTGATTTCAGCAGGCAAATTTCCCTATCCCAGTTGATGAACCGTAAAAAAAAATACTGTCCCAGCCATCCACATTCACAGTGTCTAAATGCTAGGTTGGGGGGGGGGGGGGCATGGCCGGCTGCAGCCTGAGATGGACGCCAGGCTCTGAAGCTCTGCATACCAGAATGGACTTAACCGACTCCCAGTGACATCCCAACACTCCAGCAGCAAAGGGAAATGAGCATCAGTGATCCCCCAACTCAGCAGTGATATGGCCAGCAAAAGAAAGGAGGAGAGATCGCTGCAAAAATGTATGGCCTACATGTTCCAGCCGGCGGACTGTCTGAGTCAATATGGCACCAGAGCTGCAGCATCATAGGGCGGAACGACACACAGCCCATTGGCTCTTCTAAGGAAGGCAGCCACACTGGGAACCGACTCCATAGAGATGGACAACAAATCACTGGACACCAATGATTCCTCTCCAGGTCCCCCGATCTCTGGCAGCCCAGCTAAAGCAAGTATGCGGCTGGACCAAGACGCAACAGAGGTGAGTCACTCATCCTCTCACATAAACCATCACAGCACCAATACAGATGCTATTGCAATGTTCCCATAATCAGTCAGTTATGGACACAATTCTTAAAGAAATGCTGATGTCCCTAAGAAATACTCTGCAATCCGATATGCTATCTCTTATGCAGCAATTCAAACATGAGGTCACATTCTTAGGTGACAGAGTATCTCGCGTGGAAACACAATTGCACACTTGTGCATCCACGGTTAATGAGCTAATTAATGCAGACACGGACCACAAGGATGAACATGACTGGATAAGAGATAAATTGGTGGACCTTGAAAACAGGTCCCACCACGAAAATATAAAAATCAGGGGCAACCCTGAGGAGATACAAAACCAAGATTTGGCCCCATATGTTTGCAACCTGATAAAAACCGTGACTCCAGAGCTCAAGAACATGGAGCTGGTAATTGACCATATTCATAGACTCCCAAAACCCCCCCACCTGCCCAGCACCACTCCTCTGAATGTTATACTCCGTATTCATTTTTTCCATGTGAAAGCCCAACTAATGCAAAAAGCACGCACATTGGGATCATTGCCGGAACCTTACTCCCACCTACAAATATATCCAGACCTACAAAATACAACATACTCTACAAAAACGCAGACAAATGAATACTATAACTAAGGCTCTGCAAAACCACAAACTACCCTATCAATGGGTCAACCCAGCAAAAATATTGGTCACCCTCCAAGGCACCAAAGATCTCATCTCATCCCTAAACAAGGGTATCCAATGCCTTCAAACATGGGTAATGCAGGAACCTTCTGCCCAGGATGCAATCCTTTCGCATAATGGCTCACCTCCTGCATGCCTCCCTCTACCTCAGCGCTCCAACTATAAGTCACGTCCACGTTAAACTACAATGCAACCACAGCAACTCAAAGTGGCCCACTCTGGTGTTAAACAGCTCTCAGCTACTTCAACCTTTTACCCCACTCCTTGTTTTATGCATAAACTGCGTTTCTCTTTTCGGTAATCCAGACCTTTGTTCACAATCGACAAAAGCATGTTTACCATCTGAATTTTGGTTATAAATTTGTCTTCAAGTTTCTCCAGCACAACAAAGTAAATTTTACCAGCTTCTACAGATCATCTCTACCGCCAAACCTCAACCACTCAACTCATCAGACAACTTGCTTCAACAATGCACTATGAGCATAAATCTGACATCCATCAACTCGAAAGGGCTAAATCATCCCGCTAAAATAGCCTCTTTATGGAAACTAACAACACAATCCAAATGCGACATACTGTGCGCACGAAAAACTCACCTCTAATCAAACCACCAACCTATTTGTACACACAAACTGTTCCCACACATTTTACTGCCAACGCCTCAAACAAAAAGAGTGGAGTTCTATTAGCAATCAAACACACCGTTTCCTTTCAACTTATTTTGAACATCTCTGGGGAAAATGGTCGATATATCATACTAACCTGCAAACTAAATGACTCTTGATATACAATTGTGAATGTATACGTACCCAACACTAACCAGATTCGCTTCCTACGAAAGCTACACAAAAAATCGCCAAAGTTCGTCAAGGCTCCCTGGTATGGTGTGGTGACTTCAATACAATTGCTGACTCACAACTGGATTCCTCTAATACAACTGCAAGAAGAACCCCAAATTTGAACCCCCTATTGAGAGACCTCCAACTCCTCTATGTCTGGCGTTGCCAACATGCCTAAGAACGGGACTTCACCTTCCACTCTGCCTGCCACAACTCCTACTCGCGTATTGATTTTTTTTTGGGAGACCAATGGCTTCTGCAAAAAATATCCACCTCAAGCATTTTAACAGCAACCTGGTCAGACCATGCTCCAATCAGCATCACAATAGAGGATCGCCCTTGTCCCAATCCAGCCCACATATGGAGAATGAACACTCAACTGCTCCAAACTGCTCCTTACAAACAAATTCTACAGGATCAGCTTGACAAATTCTTTACAACCAATAGAGGATAGGTACCTGACCCTAAGATGCTTTGGGCCTCACACAAAGCATTAATTCGAGGGGTTTTCATCAAATTGTGCTTAAGAGCCAAAAAGGAATGGATGCAGCAGATCGAAAAACTCACTGCTGAAATTCAGTCCACAGACCGAATAAACAAACAAAACCCCCCACCCTGACCTAAAAATTAAATTAGGATGCTTACGCCTGGAACTTAGAACCCTACTCCTCAACAAATTTGAAAAGCAACAAAAAAGGTTAAAAATTACCTTCTATACATCAGGTAACAAGGCAGGTAAGCTCCTCTCATACATGACCAAAGGTCATTGTCTTAATAAAAATATCCCTTATTTATATTGTACAACTTCCAAAAAACACATATCTAACCCCCGAGAAATTGCTGATGCTTTTAGCACATACTACAGCTCCCTTTACAATATTAACCACTTCCGTACCACTGGGCGTCATCTGACGTCCTTGGTTTTGAGTGGTGATATCTGAATGGTGCCTGCAGCTACAGGCACCATTCAGATACCGTTTTTTTTAGCAGGCAATTCTGTTTTTGATAAAAGTGGTGTTCTTAGCGGCAGATTCGCCACAAGATCACTTTTATCAGCGGCGGGAGAGGTGCCCCTCCCCTCCCACTGCTTTCCCATCATCTCCGCCGCTTACTGGACCCGCCAGCAGTGGCAGAGATGATCGGATCCATCCCCCCCCAGTGTCCATGAGCTCACTCAGCTCCATAATATGTCAGGGTGGAAGTTACGTCAGAAGTCTTAAAGGACCCATTTTTTTTTTGGACTGTCATTTTTTTCAAATTATTATTTATTTTTTTTTTTTTGCATTTTACTGTAAATATGAGATCTGAGGTATTTTTGACCCCATATATAATATTCAGGAGGTCCTGGAAAGGAATGTTTACATTTCTTGTAATAGGACTAAAAGTGATCTTTTTTTTAAAAAAAAAAAAGAACAGTGTAAAAATAAAAAGTAAAAAGCAAAATAAAATTAAAAAAACAAAACAAATTTAAAGCGCTCCATCCCTGCGAGCTCGTGCGCAGAAGTGAACGTATACATAAGTCCCGGCCACATATGAAAACGGTGTTCAAACCACACATGTGAGCTATCGCCGCGATCATTAGAGCGAGAGCAACAATTCTAGCACTATACCTCCTCTGTATCTCAAAACTGCTAACCTGTAGAATTTCGCCAATGGAGATTTTTAAGTTGCAAAGCTTGTCGCCATTCCGCGAGCGGACACAATTTTGAAGCATGACATGTTGGGTATCATTTTACTCAGTGTAACATTATCTTTCACAATATAAAAAAATTGGCCTAAGTTTACTGTTTTCTTATTTTTTAACTAAAAAAACTGAATTTATTAAAAAAAAAGGATGCTTGGAAGACCACTGCCATGTCCTGTGGTCTGATGAGACCAAGATAAACTTATTTGGTTCAGATTGTGTCAAGCATGTGTGGCGGCAACCAGGTGAGGAGTACAAAGTGTGAGAGTGTCATGATCTGGGGCTGCATGAGTGCTGCCGGCACTGGGAAGCTACAGTTCATTGAGGGAACATGAATACAAACATGTACTGTGTCATACTGAAGCAGAGCATGATCCCCTCCTTTCAGAGACTGGTCTGCAGGGCAGTATTCCAACATAATGACCCCAAACACACTTCTAAAATGACCACTGCCTTGCTAAAGAAGCTGTGGGTAAAGGCGATGGACTGGCCAAGCATGTCTCCAGACCTAAACCCTATTAAGCATCTGTTGGGCATCCTCAAATGGAGGGTGGAGGAGCGCAAGGTCTCTAACATCCACCAGATCTGTGATGTCGTTATGGAGGAGTGGAGGAGGACTCCAGTGGCAACCTGTGAAGCTCTGGTAAACTCCATGCCCAAGGGGGTTAAGGCAGTGCTGGAAAATAATGGTGGCCACACAAAATATTGACACTTTGGGCCAAATTTGGACATTATCACTTAGGGGTGTACTCACTTTTGTTGCCAGCAGTTTAGATATTAATGGCTGTGTGTTGAGTTATTTTGAGGGGACGGCAAATTTACACTGTTATACAAGCTGTACACTGACTACATTGTAGCAAAGTGTAATTTCTTCAGTGTTGTCACATGAAAAGATATAATAAAATATTTACAAAAATGTGAGGGGTGTACTCACTTGTGTGAGATACTGTATATATATATCAGTTCATGGTATATAGTGCAGTCATTGTATTTTATATTATACAGTGGAGAATATATAATACAGTCAGTGTAGTATATATAACACAGTCTATTAAAGTGGTTAAGGGAAACCCCTTGGCAAAAGTTTTTAAAAAATGGCGTGGGGGTCCCCCCCCAAAATCCATACCAGGCCCTTCAGGTCTGGTATGGATTTTAAGGGGAACCCTGCAATAATTTTTTTTTAAATAGCGAGGAGGCCCTCCCCCCCCCAAAATCCATACCAGACCCTTCAGGTCTGGTATGGTTTTTAAGGGGAACCCCATGCCAATTTTTAAAAAAAAAATGGCATGGGGGTGTCCCCAAAATCCATATCAGACCCTTATCCGAGCATGCAACATGGCAGGTCAGGATAGGGGGAAGAGCAAGCACCCCCCTCCTGAACCATACCAGGCCACATGCCCTCAACATGGGGAGGGTGCTATGGGGTCCCCCCATGTTGATGGGGACAAGGGTCTCTTCCTGACAACCCTGGCAGGTGGTTTTTGGGGTTTTCGGGAGGGGGCTTATTGAAATCTGGAAGCCCCCTTTAACAAGGGGGACCCCAGATCCCGCCCCCCATGTGAAAGGGTATCGGGAGCCGGTTTATGACAAGTTCTTTATTAAAAAAATATCTGTCTTCTCCCTGATCCATCTTCTCCTGGTGCAGTCTCTCCTGGTACCATCTTCTCCCTGAGCTGTCTTCTTCTGCGCCGATGTCTTCTTCCTCACCGCCGCTGTCTTCTTCCTTGCCACCGATTACCCGCTAAAGAAAAAGACGCTCTTCTCCTGGTGCTGACTTCCTCCGTTGTTTCGTCTCCTGCTTTCTGACAGCTCTTATGTAGCCTTGTGATGTCACAAGTGGACGTGCTCTTCTGGTGATGTCTCCGCATTACCATGCCCCATGGCTACATAAGAGCTGTCAAAAAGCGGGGGACGTCACAACAGAGGAAGACAGCATCAGGAGAAGAGCGCCTTTTTTGTTTTCAGAGGGTAACTGGCAGCGAGGAAGAAGACAGCAGCGGCGAGAAAGAAGACAGTGGCGTGGGAGAAGAGGGCTTGAGGAGAAGATGGCACCGGGAGAAGACGCATCAGGGAGAAAACTAATTGGGGAGAAGACAGACTATTTTTGAAATAAAGGACTTGTCTAAAACCGGCTTTTATTTTTCTTAAATTTCACAGCTTTTTTGGTGAATGGGGAGGGGTACAATGTACCCGATACCCATTCATATGGGGGCGGGATCTGGGGGCCCCCTTGTTAAAAGGGGCTTCCAGATCCTGATAAACTCCCTGCCCACAGACCCCAATAACCACAGCCCAGGGTTATCTGGAAGAGGTCCTTGTCCCCATCAACATGGGACAAGTTGCTTTGGGGTGGGGGGGCGCAGAGTCCCCCTACCCTAAAGCACCCACCCCCCATGTTGAGGGCATATGGCCTGGTAAAGTTCAGGAGGGGAGGGGCGCTCGCTCATCACCCCATCCTGCCAGGCTGCATGCTCAGATAATGGCCTGGTATGGATTTTTGGGGGGGCACGTATATATATTTTTAAATTTGACGTGGAGTTCCCCTTAAAATCCATACCAGACCCAAATAGCCTGGAATGGACTGGGGGGGACCCCACTCAATTTTTTTCAGTGATTTTTTTTATCTATATTGCAGGGAGCTGGCAATACATTACAGCCGCAAGCAAGTTTAAAATACTTTTTTTCTTTAGAAATGTCATTTTGCTGCAGCACTGTTCTAAACATTACACAGATGCACCACTTTACAGGCAGATAAGGGGACCCCCAGGCATGATATTTAAAGGAATATTTAATTTTTTCATTTTTTCATTTCACTTTAAGCATTAGTAAAACTACTGCTCCTGAAAAAATTATTGTTCTAAAAACTTTTTTTTTGCATTGATACATGTCCCCTAGGGCAGCACCCAGGTCCCCATACACTTTTTATGGCAATAACTTGCATATAAGAATTTAAAATGAGAACTTTTTTTCGTGTTTGTGTCCCATAGACTTGAATAGGGCTCGCATGTTCACACAATGTTTTTGCCTGTTTGCATGTTCTGGTGCGAACCGAACTGGTGGATGTACGGCCCATCTTTACCCATCATCGTACTCACTTCCCTCACCTTACTTTGCAGTATAAGCTGCTTGAGGTCCTTTGTATAAGGGTCTTCTCCTTTTTATGCTTTACCCTTAGGGGTGCTGTTGCATTTCTTGGTTCCCTGTTGGAACTCATGTTTTGTTCGAGTTTCTTCCTTTATTGTTTCTTTGCTATAACAAACTTCTACCAGAGTACATAAGCTTACCCACAGTCTGAGATTATCACTATCACCCTTGCTAATGTATTTTCCTCTACCCAAGTTCTTGGAAGTCTGTGCCATCTCTTCTAAATGGACTATTCTCACTGATGGTTACTGCACATCATACAATCTTTGTACATATTACTCCTTTTTTCACACATGGAACTTAAAATCCTATTGCTGAACGTGCATGGACTCAAACATCCAGCTAAGCGTATGTCCATGTGGAAAGAGGCCCAAAAACACAAGGCAAACATCATAGCAATCCAAGAAACACACTTTCAGGCTGATGCAGTTCCATATTGTCAGCACAAGAACTTTCCACAAGTCTCCCTTGCTACAGCAACAGTCAAGAAGAGAGGAGTACTTGTGGCAATCCAAAGACTCTGTATCCTTTACTCTCCATGATTCTGTACTTGATCCAGAGGGTAGATTTCTTATTCTGATATGCACTATTCATGCTAAGTTGTTTACACTAGTATCTGTGTATGCCCCTAATTTATGCCAGATGAGATGCTTCTGCAAACTTTTCAACGGGATTTCTAAGGTGTGAAATATTGAAATATGTGGAGATTTCAATGTGGTACCTAATCCTGTGCTAGATTCTTCCTCTTTGGGAAAGGGACGCTCAGTTTCTCTGGATGGCCTGCTTCACAAGGAGGAAGTATTTGATGTCTGGTACTGTCAGCACGCGAACAAAGAAGACTACACCTTCTTCTTGTGCAGGCATAATTTGTACACCCAGATTGACCTTGTCATTGACAAATGATTGTTACAACAAACCTCATCCTCTGACATACATGACATAACCTGGTCTGATCATGCAGCAATCACCACTACCTTAGAAAAAATGGTATTAGCCTGCCAGTAGCCACCTGGTGTTGTAACAACTCACTTGTCTAAACCTCATCCACTTCAAGTATACTGGCACAACATATTCACAACTTTTTCTCCTGTAATGATACTCCTGAAATCTCAGCTTCTACATTATGGAACTCTCATAAAGCTTATATGTGAGGCATCTTTATATAACTAGGGACCAAAGATAAAAAACAGTATCAAGCGAGTCTGTCTAAACTCTAGCAGGATATTCACCAGCTAGAAACAAAAAACAAGATTTGCCCTGACCCAAAGCTCTCTGCATCCTTATATAAACTCTGTACTGATTTGTGAGGTTTGATGGTTCAGGACCATGACAAATCCTTACGCTTCCTCTGTCTGAAATTCTATGCACTACACAATAAGGCCAGAACATTTCTGCCCACAAGGCTAAAGACCCTTAAAGCTAAATCCACATTCCTTTTTTCTTTTTCACACATTCACTAAATTAAATTACTCAATCCTCAGGATAGAGCAGGCGCTTTTGCGGACTACTATAATTCTTTATATAACTTGAGGGAGGACCAATCTACTCCGCAGCTATCATAGGCAGACGTTCAATCCTGCTTATCTAGGCTTCATCGCCCAACCCTCTCAGAATCCTAATTAGAACACCTAAACTCTCCCTTTATGGTCACAGAGCTAGAAACAACAATAGACACTCTACCCAATGGCAAATTGCCAGGTCCAGACGGTTTTACCAAGTTTTAAGTTTTAAAATGAACCTAGCTCCATACCTCTTGAGGCTGTTTCAAGATGCAACAACATCTGTAGCCCTACCAACCGAAATGTTATGTGCCCACATAGTGACTTTACCCAAAACTAGCAAGGAATCAGATCCTCTGGCAAATCTTTGTCCCATTTCCCTGCTCAACTCTGATATCAAAATCTACACCAAAGTGCTAACTGGGGTTCTGTCGAGTATTCTCCCAACACTAATCAAGCCAGACCAGATGGAGTTTATGGGAGGAAGACAAGCACCAGATGCCACTAGATGTATTATAAATATTATCTATCATGCTGAATCAACCAAAATGCCTTTTCTGCTTCTCTCCATAGATGCAGAGAAGGCGTTTAATGGAGTACACTGGCTGTATATTTACCTAGCACTTACGACCTTATCTTATCAGCAATCCTAGCATTATTTTCAAAAACCCTTACCATCTCTAATGGAACCCTTCAGGGCTGCCCCCTTTCCCCCTCCATATTTAATTTAATGATAGAACCCTTAGCAGAGGCTATTCAGTCCCACCCTCATATTCTGGGATTTAAATTTCACCACGGGTTCCATACTGTAAGCCTATTCACCGACGATGTGATCCTATATCTGACCAATCCATCGATCTCACTTCCTTTGTTCACCAATTATTGACCACGTTCAGCTCTCTGTCATACTATAAAGTACATTTTACCAAATCTCTGATTTTAGACTTGGAAGTACAAAACCACACTAAGAAGCATCTAATCCAACACCTGACATACATGAGGATGTCCGAGGGCATTCCTTACCTTGGGATTTCCATGACCCCGTCTGTTTCGTCTCTAGTGGTGCATTATGGCTCTAGTGGCACATTATAAACCCTTACTAGCGAAGATTCAACATGAACTGTCCCATTTTTATTTAAAGGAATTATGTTGGGCAGGTAGGTTAGCATCATATAAAATGATGATTCTGCCTCAAATTTTGTATGTGTTCCATACACTTCCTACCCCAATTCCCTTTCATTACCTCTCCTCCCTTACACATCCCCTAAAAAGATATATATGGCAGAGTAAGCACCATCGCTGATCCCTAACCCATCTGATCAGACATAAGAATGTAGGTGGTTTTGGAATGGTTGACCTAAAGGAATACTACTTGGTGACACAACTTGCACATATCAAACATTGGTTACTCCCATCGTCCGATGTACTTGGCATGGTGGCATATAGAATCTGCTTAGGTGAAAGTGTCACACCACTGAATTATCCTTTTAGGAGATTGTTGGAAACCACTACAGCTAGGCAATCTCCCTCTAACAGTCCAGTCTGCGATCATTGCATGAAGAGCCTTGTTGGACCATCCAGGAGACCTTGCTAATGCTCAGCACATACCCATGCCAATAACTGTACTGGAAATCCACATTCCATATCTGTCCATTAGAAAATGGTCTACTCAAGTTATTCAGTGGATAGAGGACATTCTGGAGAACAACACACTTAAACCTTCCATCCTCAAATGGAAGGTGAAGGAGTTCAAGGTCTCTAACATCCACCAGCTCTGTGATGTCATCATGGAGGAGTGGAAGAGGACTCCAGTGGCAACCTGCAAAGCTCTGGTGAACTCCATGCCCAAGAGAATTAAGGCAGTGCTGGAAAATAATGGTGGCCACACAAAATATTGACACTTTGCGCCCAGTTTGGAAATTTTCACTTAGGGGTCTACTCACTTGTGTTGTCGTTTTTTAAACATTAATGGTTGTGTGTTGAGTTATTTTGAGGGAACCACAAATTTACACTGTTATACAAGCTGTACATTCACTACTTTACATTGTAGCAAAGTGTCATTTCTTCAGTGTTGTCACGTGAAAAGATATAATAAAATATTTACAAAAATGTGAGAGGTGTACTCACTGTTGTGAGATACTGTGTATACAAATTTCAAAATTCATACATACTAATCCTCTACCGTCCTTATACCTTTCCCCTCAAATAGGGATATATTGCAGTTCTCATTCAAACTCTTTGAAAGGGACTTCCCTTCTTTATAACAGCCTCCAAAGTAAGAACACCTTCTACAAGTCTAACCCTCTCCTACAATGGTAAGAGGACCTTCAGACTACGTACACACCAGCATAATGGTTGCAGGCTGTTAAGTATACACACAGCATCTCTCGATGTGTCAATCGCTGGTAACTTTTACAAAAATGATCTCACCCTGGTACCTGACACCCTTTATACTATCTCAATACTACCCCTCCAAGTCACCACTATGTTATCTTAACTGTGGCCAAGTAGGAAATCTTTACCATATACTCATGGTAAAAGTCTCACTAGTTTTTGAAACCAGGTATTCTACCTTATATCTTCTGTTACTGGGATCTTGACTCCATCAACCCCATCCCTAGCCATGCTAAATTTAGGCATTGAAAACTTGCTCATATACTTCTGGCCTCTAAGTCAGTTATAGCCAGACACTGGAGAAAAGACACAGCTCCTAATCTGACTGAGGTAGTGGCTTCTATTAAAATTACTTATGATGACCATGAAAAAATGTTATCTTGACAATCAGGACTGAAAAAGTTTGACTACATGTGGAAACCATGGGTATCATGGATTAACTCCTAATGCTGCTGTTGTTATAGACGCCTCCTTTATTTTGTTTGTTCATATTCCTCTCATCTTTCATAGACCCTTGTGGTTGCGTAACACAAACCAGACATTTATCTGTATCTGCTTTACACTTATAGTATTGTACTTTGTTTTTACACCTTGTCTATCTGTTTTCTTTTCTGTGAAAACTCCAATAAAAACCTATTGGAAAAAAAAAAAAAGATATGCTTGTGAGAAAACAAGAAATTATAATTGCAGTAAGTGTATTAAAGTGGTTGTAAACCCCAGTCATGAAATCTGACCAAAGCGCATAGAACTGTAGTGTTTACCCTGCGTATAAATATGTCTTCCTTACAGCAAAAACTACAAGACATCTCAAAATCCCTCTTAAACACCCCAGCATCTTGGGCAGGGAGAATAGCCCTTGCTAAAATGTTCCTGATACCCCATATACTCTATCTCTTTAGAACCCTTCCTGTCACAATTCTCCAAAAAGACCTAACGAGACTTCAAGCCACAGTCAACAAATTTATCTGGGCCTCTCGTAAACCACGGATTAAAGCAACTCTACTCAGAACACCGAAATCCCACTGTGGACCAGGAGTCCCAGACCTGAGAGTTTACTACAAGGCGACCATTTTAGCCCAGACCAAAGTGATATGGAGTTCAAATGAGCCGCAGAGATGGATGGAAATCGAAAAGGTCTCTCTCACAAGCGACCCTCAACAATTGCTATCAGCAGTCTGGTTGGGCTATCATCCTCCTCACTCATTCCTACCCACGGTGAATGCAACAATCACAGTGTGGAAGTCGGTGAGACAGACATCAGCAAGCCTACACGCTCAAACTCTGCAACATCTACCACTCTCAGCTCTTGCTCTAATCACACCGGACTTACCATTACAGAAATGGTCCACGTTGGGTATCAAAACAATAGGTCAACTATTTCAGCAACATAAGCTGTTACCTTTTATTCAACTAAAGGAAACCTACAACATTCCGAACGGGGACTTCTATGCATACCTTAGAGTTAGACATACCCTGGCTTTCATCACCCCCATGGAAGATCCCACCACAACAGAGATTATATCCTTTCTCAACTCCACCAGCAACAAAAAAAGAAGTATATCGGCCTTATATAGCATCCTGGCGCTACAGAAAAACAAATATAAATCTACACCCATACTACACTGGGAAAACGTCCTGAAACAATCATTCCCTCTTGCTAAATGGCAGAAAGCCTTACTAGCCCCCTCAAAATTCTCGAGGAACATCTCCCACTGGGAAACACTGTTGAAAATCTTACATTGCTGGCACTATACCCCTGTGAAGCTTGCCCGGATATACCCCTCTAGCACCAGGGACTGCTGGAGGAACTGTAAACAAGAAGGCCATACCTATCATATCCTATGGGAATGCCCACATATCTCACACTTTTGGAACAACATATCAGATCTTATCAAGGACGTAACTGGACAATCCAATGTCATCACCCCACAGCTGGCTTTGTTTGGTCTGGGCCTTGACGAGTGGAACCCAAAGCTCCACCCCACTATCACCCACATCCTAGCTGCAGCACGCCTCTCCATAACCAGAAAGTGGAAAGAAGCAGCCCCCCCAACAGTACAACAAACGATAGTAATACTAAACGATCAGCTGCTAATGGAATTTCTTTACTCCAAAGCACATATGACATCAGTAAAATTTTATGAAAGATGGCAGTACTGGCTCGCAGATCCAAGAGCCAACAAGCTAACGTAATCTAAACGAATCTTATAACACCAATTTCAGCAGTAGTACGGGGAGGGTAAATACTATACCCTAACCCCTTATCCACTCGTTGCAGCCTACCAGACACTGCCAACTGGAGATTAGCCTTAGGTGGATACCAAATAGGCTATATATAAGTTTGTTCTGATTACTGCATTATCGGTTGTGACAATATGAAAATGTTATATTCCTCTCATTATACCTTACCTCACTCTACTCTACCAATTCCCAATATCTCAATACGGGAAATAGGACGAGCCACTGTAGGGTGGCCGTGTGGACCCCCCTAGGACACAGGTATGTCCCCATTAGGGGTGCCTGGGGGACGACACCGGGCCAACCCGCAGGTTTTTTTTTTGGCTAAGTGGAGGAGCTCGACCTAGGCCGAGCTCGCCCACACATAAATACTGCCAAATAGGCTCAGCCTACCCTTGTTAAGCCACATATTTTTGCTACGAAATGACTGCTTAATTAATCTTCTTTACTTCAGTAACATGTATGACTTGAAAACTCAATAAAAACTCTTTTGGAAAAAAAAAAAAAAAAAAAAAGAACTGTAGTGTTTACTTGTCTCTCCCCAAGGCTTTAAGTGTTGTTTCTCTCTGGTGCTTCATTCCTCTGTTATCAGCATGAGTCCCTCCTAATAAGTTCTCCTGACACATGAGATAAAATGTGTGCTGTGGAGGAGAGCTCAGCACAGCTTGTCTATTCAGAACACAGTCCTGCTGTGTGTGAAGGGGGGTGTGTTCCTTTCCTTCAGTCAGCTCTAACACAGTGTCTCAGACCTCTAACTAAAGCTGTCCACCCCCTCCTCTGTAAAACTAAAAATGCAGAAGTATTTAATCTAAAATCAGCACTTTTGAAGGGATGTACAAAGGAGAAGACTGAAGATAAACAAGTAAAACTTATGTAGAAATATTTGTTTCATCTTTGTGTATCACCTGAGGCTATTCACTTCACTGGGTATATGAGACGGTTTACAACCACTTTAAAGCAAGTCCTTTAATGATTACATACACACCATTGTCAACCAACAGAATCATTTTTTTCTCCCGGTTGCAAACTTTCCCTCACTGTCTGTCATCAGAACAGTAACCCTCTCTAAAAAACCAATAACAGTAAAAACAGGACAGGAGTCATTTAGGAATAGGCTATGTGTTACATCCATATTTAGGGTGTAACATATAACATGTTCCTAAGCACCTTCATACTACCCACAGAGCTCCAGAGATTTGTAAATCAATAAACTGCATGTCCACACTGCCACCGTGGCTGAATGTCTTATAGTTCTCAATGGACTGTGAGTACAGTAATTAGCACACTAGTAGTCCATTGTATTCCAGAAATACTGCGCTCAGGTTCGAAATAAAGCTGCAGCCAAATACTAGAAATATAGTCAACGAAATTATAAATGGAAAGCTGCGCTAGGTTGAAATGGAAAATAAATCTGAAATATCAGATAATGCAAACAAATTGTTTAAACCAATGAATGAAATCAAAAAATATAAATATCTGGAAAATTCTTATGTTAACACAATACCCAGCTCGTGTTTAATAAATAATGTAATCACATAAATAAAAAATATAAAATATAAAGTAAACGTTCCCAAAGAAAATTGGTAATATTGGGTATTAAAAGTTATTATAATAGACGCGCCACAGTAATTTGTGTTATTATGCAGCTGCTGCTGTAGCCTATGTGCAAAATTGCAGTGTAGGGATACTTAAAAATTTGGGAACAATTGGGTATTGACTCCCAATTCCAAAGTCATATAGATAGTGTCCACCGATGTGCAGGTAGTACATAAACGTCTATATGGACAAAATAGCAAGCTGTGGATAAAGGTGCTCCAATCCCAAGATTGAAGACACCCAGTGCGCCACTAAGAATGCGTAAATCCACCACCAATTGTAGGGAGGCTTACCAGATATCGACATATAGCAGGTATGTAGCTATAATCCAGCTCGGAGTCTGGACTTTATTAATCAATTCTCCTCACAGGCAGTGGTAAATGGATCGCCTCTGCAGACTGCCAAGGACCATTAATATGTATCTCCCAAACAGTCATCCAAGCACCCATAAAAAGAGAAGGAAACTCTATAGTGTAATACAGTTTGACTGTTTATTAGAATCATTAAAAACCTACTTACATGGAGAAGTTAAAATGAAAGCGAAACAGGCCGGTATCTGTATCACGGATAGTATGTGGAGCTCGTGGTGACGTCAGTGCGCCCTTCCGATGTTTGTTTCGTCACAACTGACATCGTGCAGGGGATCTAGTAGTCCAATGACAATTCCTCTGGCTTTCTAACTGTAAGCTTATACAGAGGTATGGGCAGAGAGCTGGAGGGAGAGTTTGCAGGAGCCTGACATTGCACCTGCAATCCACTGATTGTGGGTGCAATGTTTTGTTTGCAGGCTACAGTGGGAAAAAATAAATACACATTTTTTTTTGCCTGCTAAAATATGTGCATTTAATATTTTTTTATTTAGTTAAACTAGGCCTTTAATCATTTCTCATTACATTTAAAACCTTGAAATACACTACCTTGTCAAAAGTATTGGGATGCCTGCCTTTACACACACATGAGCTTTAATGGCATCCCAGTCTTAGCTCTTAGGGTTCAATATTAAGTTGGCCCACGCTTTGCAGCTATAACAGCTTCAACATATCTGGGAAGGCTGTCCACAAGTTTTAGGAGAGTGTCTATGGAAATGTTTGACCATTCTTCCAGAAGGTCATTTGTGAGGTCAAGCACTGATGTTGGATGAGAAGGCCTGGCTGTCAGTCTCCGCTCTATTTCATCCCAATGGTGTTCTGTCAGGTTTAGGTTAAGACTCTGTGCATGCCAGTCAAGTTCCTCCACCACAAACTTGCTCATCCATGTCTTTACGGACCTTGCTTTGTGCATTGGTGCACAGTCAAGTTGGAACAGGAAGGGGCCATCCCCAAACTGTTCCCACAAAGTTTGGAGCATGAAATTGTCCAAAATGTCTTGGTATGCTGATGCCTTAAGAGTTTCCTTCACTGAAACTAAGGGGCCAAGCCCAACCCTGAAAAACAGCCCCACACCGTAATCCCCCTCCACCAAATGATTTGGACCAGTGCACAAAGCAAGGTCCATAAAGACATGAATGAGCGAGTTTGGGGTGGAGGAACTTGACTGGCCTGCCCTCCTGACCTCAACCCGATAGAATACCTTTGGGATGAATTAGAGTGGAGACTGCGAGCCAGGCCTTCTCATCCACATCAGTGCCTGACCTCACAAAAGCGCTTCCGGAAAAATGGTGGAACATTCCCATAGACACACTCCTAAACTTTGTGGACAGCCTTCCCAGAAGAGTTGAAGCTGTTATAGCTGCAAAGGGTGAGCCAACTCAATATTGAACCCTACAGACTAAGACTGGGATTCCATTAAAGTTCATGTATGTGTAAAGGGAGTTGTCCCAATACTTTTAAAGTGGTTGTAAACCTATTTTAACCACTTTTACCTACAGGTGAGCGTATAATAAGGCTTACCTGTAGGTACCGTAAATATCTCCTAAACTTGCACAGTTTAGGAGATATTCACTGTATACACTTGCACCAACGTCATCGGCGCATGTGCACTGAAGAAGTGGCACACTCGTGCCATTTCTTCAAGGCCCGTGCCATGACCGGTGGCTCCCAAGTGCATGCGCGGGAGTGACATCATCGAAGCTCCGGCCAATCACAGCGCCAGATCCCATGAAACCGGAAATAACTCTGGGAGACATGTCGCCAGTAACAGCGGTGTGCGGGGATCTAAGGTAAGTATTTCATAATGAGTTAATATGTGATGCATACTAGCTCATTATGCCTTTGTCTTGCAGACTTTTTTCTTTTTTTTTTTGAGTTACAATACAGTGTATATACAGTATTTCAACTGTGCTGTGCATTTTACTGTTCGCGTCTAGTTCTACTTTAAGATGTCTGCATCTTTCCAAACCAATGAACGTGTGTTTTTTAAAGGTTTTAAAATACAGACGTATTTGCAGGAATCCATGGCAGGATGGATATTACTTGATTCACTCTTCACTAACAAAAGTAAAGTTTAGAAAGCACAATGGATATAACTTAATCCAAAAAGATACAATTCCGATTTTAAACTAATTTTAAAAATTTAAATTAAGCACATTATTAAAACATAAATATTGAGAAAATGCAAATTAACATTTTTAATTTGTGGTTTCATTAATATTAAACAGTGAGAAAAAGTCTTTCATTCACGGTACAGTAAACACTTACTGCACAAAATGCAAATTTCTTGTTAAAGCCCAACTATGTACTAAAGTTATAGAACCAAATGGCTCTCTATGTTAAAAATATAAAATAAAAAATAGCTTGTGCTGCAATACTCTCCTCCTCTTCAGGTATTTTCCCCTGTAGACTCATTTTTCTGGGGTTCAGCACTGTTCCTCTTCTTGGTTAAGTGAGGCACAGCATCACCAAACCCACTTTCTGTGAACCTAGGCAGTCGTGGACAAATCATCACAGTGGCCTGGGTTTACTGTATTCCCGGACACAACAGTGCTCAAACATCATTATTTGGATCCTGCTCTGTCTCTATCCCACCGCCCACTGTAAACATGCTAGAAAAGAATAACTTATGTCACATGACCAGCCAGAAGACTGTATTAAATATGTTGGTTTACAAATACTGTAAACAGTGCTATGGTAGGGCATTGCATGGTTACATACATTGCATTTCAAAGGCAACAATTACCTCATATTTTGAAGGAAAAATAATTTATTTGCAGAATATGTATTAAATTCCTAATAAAGCATTAAAGTTCCGTGTTTCCTTTTTAAGAAGGCTCCCTTGAATATTTATTTTGCATTTTCATAGGTGCAAGCTTCTTCCTTGTATCCCTTATCATTTTTTATTAACTGTTGTCCTTTGTTACACTGAATACTCTCATCAAGTTACAAACAGCTTCTTATCATGCTAAATGCTTCATAATTTAATAAAAATTAAATGTTTCAATTTTTATTAACCTGCAGTTCCTAAATAATCAAACATATACTGTATACAGTATATAACCTTTAAAGACTGATCAAAAATCCTTCAGAGTCTTGTTAAGGTGATACTTAAAGTGTTACTAAACCCAGGACCCTGCATTCACTATATCTGGTCTCCCACCGTACACAGAACATTGAAATGCAATTATTTTAGTAAATATAAGCTGCTAAATATCTTTTCTCATCAGCAGTATATAGCCATCTTGTGGTTTCTATTTGTTCCTCGTAAAGCTTAGGAGGAGTTTTCATACTGCACTGAGCTGTCCTATCAGGATCCATGACCCCTGACCCTCTGTTTGGACGGTGCTAAATTGGTCCTGTGCTGATCACATGCATCCTACAAAGAAAAAAAAACTTCAGTAATGCACACCAAACTGAGCATGTGCAGCCTGACTCCCATAACTCTGTCTTATCCAGACCTGTTATGGAGTCAGTAGAAGAAGGGGAGGATCAGAGAAGACAGGATCAAACAGCCCTTTTGCACAATGCAGAGGATTAACCCCTTAGGTTCCACAGTGAGTATAACAAGCATGCTTTACTACATGTACAGACTGATTTTACTGTTGTGGGTTTAGTAACACTTTAATGCACATTGTTTCATTTACATTGTCCCTTCTATTTCTGTATATGGATGATGGCACTGTAATTATTTTAATTTAAAAAAAATTCTACTGTAAGTACCTTTTCCCTAATTAATATACAGCTGTCACATGACCCAGATCTTTCCTAGCCTATCTGCAGGAAAACATAAGTAGGGGGAGCTTCTAGCCCTCTGCTGCTGGACGCATGTTCAAAAAAAAAAAACAGCCTTTGAAATACAGAGTAAAAATATATATTTAACCACTACAGATCCACGCTATAGCCAAAAGACGGCTACAGCATAGACCTGTGATCACCGAGTCAATGAGACTCAGCTGAACACAGATCAGTGTAAGGGGTCGGTCCCAGCCCCTTACCACGTGATCAGCTGTCAGCTAATGACAGCTGATCGCGTGATGTAAACAAGAGATCGGTAATCGGGAAAAAAAAGACGATCACCGGCTACAGAGAGATGGACATCGGTCCCGCACATGGAGAGGCACTGCTGCCTTTCAGTGCCACCCATCAGTGCCCTTCAGTGCCGCCCATCAGTGCCATCCATTAGTGCCCATCAGTGCCACCCACCCGTGCCACCCATCAGTGCCACCTCATCAGTGCCCATCAGTGTCACCCATTAGTGCTCATCAGTGCCACCCACCCGTGCCACCCATCAGTTCCACCTCATCAATGCCCACCAGTGCCACCTATTAGTGCCCATCAGTGCCATATTATCATTGCCCATCAGTGCTGCCTTATCAGTGCCCATCAGTGCTGCCTTAACAGTGCCCATCAGTGCAGCCTATCAGTGCCCATCAGTGCAACCTATCAGTGCCAATCAGTGCCCATCAGTGCTGCCTCATTAGCGCACATCAATAAAGGAGAAAAAATACCTGTTTTCAAAATGTTATTACAAACTATGAAACTGTTTTTTTTTTAAAATCTTGGTCTTTTTTCTGTTTTTTTTTTTTTGTGCAAAAAATAAAAAACCTAGCAGTGATTAAATACCACCAAAAGAAAGCTCTATTTGTGTGAAAAAAATTATAAAAAATGTCTTTGGGTACAGTGTTACATGACCGTGCAGTTGTCATTCAAATCGCAGCAGCGCTGAAAGCTGAAAATTGGCCAGGGCAGGAGGGGGGTTTAAGTGCCCAGAAGGCAAGTGGTTAATATCAATAACCTGTTTTAAATTGGCATACAAATATACAATATATTTGAAGTAAAATCTTTATTATTTTTTGACAATATGGTGTGGGTGGATTTCTGCCAGTCCCAGGCTGTGTCACACCCCTCCAGCCTGTGTCTTAGAATAAGAGGGAGGTGATTCCTCTATCAATCTATATGTAATATCCCACCCCCATAGTGTTTAACTGGTTAGTGGGCATGGAGGAGGAGTCAGGGAGTGGGTTGTCATTTACTACTGTGTATACGCCCACATGTGTGACTCTATAGTAGTGCTGGCCAGAGCATGGCTACAGTGAGCAAATTAAGGGTTACAGAATTCTACCCCCAAAGACTGATAAAGTGACAATAAGCCATAGTGTTTATTTTGATGAAAGGCCATCACCAGGAAAACAGATCCCTGAAAGCTGTGAAGTAAATACCAAGCAAACCAGAAGAAAAGGTCGACCAAAATGAACCTGTGCAGGAGTCAGAACAAGAGGTGGAACTCACATTACTTAAATCAAGTTCCCCGCCAGATCCTGCTGAATTGCCTGAAGTCAGAAAATCACTCGGACTACAAAGGGGATACTAGCCTGCAAGCTATCATACACTGTCAAAACACACAGCATACTTGAACCAACATCCTGGGAAGACATAGAAAAACTACCAAAAGGTGAAGTCAATAAATGGAGAAAGGCAGCAAAAGGAGAATTAAAGTCACTTCAACAAAATAAAACCTGGAAACTCACAGAGCTCCCTCCTAACCGCAAAACTATAGGAAGTAAGTGGACTTTCAAAGTAAAGGCCCAGAAATCCCAGAAATTTGGTGAAGATTATGATGAAACATTCACTCCCGTCGTAAAACACTTCACCATCAGAGGGCTTCTCAGCATTGCAGCCGGGAAGGGCATGCAAGTGAAACACCTAGACGTTAAAACTGCTTTCCTACAGTATATGGAGGCATTAAGGAAGATCTCTGCATGGAGCAACCACCAGGGTTTGAGCAGGGAGACAATCTTGTGTGTAAACTTCAGAAGAGCATCTACGGTCTTAAGCAATCTGCAAGGATGTGGAATGAGAAAGTGATTGAAGCGCTTACCAGAGAGGGATTCTCAAGAAATAAAGCAGACCCCTGTCTCTACTCTAGAAATCAAGAAGAGAGATGGATATACTGTACATGCTTATTTATGTTGATGACATTTTAACTTGTTTTGAACAAGAAGGGGATTACAAACAGATAGTTCACAAGCTGAAAGAAAATTTTGAAATCAAAGAGTTAGGGAACATTGGCTACTATCTTGGAATGCAAATAGAGAGAGAAGACGCTACCAAGGCTCAAAAGCATGATTCTTTCATGCTTGGCTTATTTTTTATGACTGGCCTCCACCTACCTTTACTTTGCTATGACCTAAAACACTGTCTCCTCTCTTTAGTGCCTGTTCTGACTCCTGGCTTGTAATCCCCTGATGCTGAGCCTTGTTTCAATCCTGATTACACTTTACTTGTACTCAAGTGTTAGATCAAGCCAAGAGTCAAGCCATACAATCAGATGAGGTGAAAATGAGTTGTCCTTGCTACTGGCATCTGACTAGCTGGCATAACCCTTGGTCAGGCCTTGACCTTCCAATATCTTATACCTTGGAACAATCACTCTCAGCTACTTTGTATGGGCAATCTCTGTTTAGTCCTTGTTGAAGTATGGTCACTCGGTTTGAGTTTCATATTTCAGCAAACCATATGAACAAGTTTGCATCTCTAAAATACATTCTGCTTTTCACTTAGTTCAGATGCATTCCTTAACCACTTCAATTCTGAACACTTTCATCCCCTTCCTACCGAGGCCAATTTTCAGCTTTTAGCACTCTCACACTTTGAATGAGAAATACTCAGTCATGCAACACTGTACCCAAATGATTTTTTCACACAAATTGAGCTTATTTTGATGGTATTAAATCACCACTGGGGTTTTTATTTTTTTGCGCTACTTTGTTATAATATTTTGCAAATAAATAATTTCTCTTCATAAATTTTGACCAAAATTTATACTGCTACATTTTTTGGTAAAATCAATCAATAATATTTTATCTGTGTGAAAGTTAGAGTCCATAAGCAATGGTACCAATCATTGAAAATTGATCACATCTGATGTACTGATGGATCTCATTTCTTGAGGCCCTAACATGTCAAGACAGTACAAAAATTCCCCAAATTACCCCTTTTTGGAAAGTAGACAGTCCAAGGTATTTAGATGATTGGACACTGCCATCACCTGATCAGGAGGGTAAATCACAGTGATCATAGCCCAATCCCACCTTGGTTGTGTCCTGTGATCACAGCCATCACAGGATGAGGCCGTGCTGTGGGCACTCATTCTCAGGGATGTTCCTGAACATCCACTCAGAATGATGAAAGGCCCACCCAGCCGTTTATGTAGCCGGGTGGGAAGAAGTTAAAGTGGTTCTAAAGGCTGAAGGGTTTTTTACCTTCATGCATCCTATGCATGAAGGTAAAAAACCTTCAGGATGCAGCTACCTGAGCCTGATCCCAATCCAGCAATGTGCACGAGAGCTGAGGCTCTCCCGGGACTCTCTCTTTTGGCTGATTAGCTGAGACACAGCAGCAGCCATTGGCTCAAGCTATTGTCAACCACGGCAAGTGAGGAGGGAGTAGCAGACAGAACTGAGCCACACTCTGTGTGTCCCACAGACACACAGAGGCAGCTT
Source organism: Glandirana rugosa (assembly GCA_018402905.1). Lineage (NCBI taxonomy): Eukaryota > Metazoa > Chordata > Amphibia > Anura > Ranidae > Glandirana > Glandirana rugosa. The sequence goes on along the minus strand of BLSH010345773.1, from coordinate 305,178 downwards.
GGGAGTGTACATGTGTTCCCAGAGCTAGCAGCTTGCTTTGGGTGCACTTAACAAGGGGGAAGGGCCAGACGTTCCAGCAGAGGACCCAGGAAGGATTATGTCTGCTCTGTGCAAAAACAAGTATTATGTATTTATTATTTTAAAGAAACAAAACACAAGGCTTTAGAACCACTTTAAATGCAGTATTTTCATCCTGTTATAGATTTTGCTGTTGTGCATTAGTCTGTATAAGAAAGGCTTGGCCTTATAGTGAAGGAAATATTTATAACACTACAAAGCTTGCAGACATCATTGATTTTCTGCTAGTAAGGCCTTGGATGTGATTTCCCTGGTGGAGCTTCTAATACTCTGGAAATGTCAAACGTACAGAATTGCACTTGCTGTTTTCTTCATTATCATTAGAGAGTTAAATATTAAATCCTGCTTTAGCCAATATGAATAAGTGGCAAAATGGAGAACAAGTAACTATGGGGAAGATGACAAGACTCTTGCTTAGTCTTCAAGACCTGGAGGAATGCCAATTTCATCTTAAACACCAGCAGGGAAATCATCCTTTCAATATTCACCCCATGAATGACATTGTCACTAGGAATAAAATGTAAACTTGCTGAAATATTCCAAATGCTTGTGCATACAGTTCTCTACTTAACCAAATATACTAGGCCTCCATGAAATAGATTTTACCTCTTTATAAGGTACAAAGAGAAAATAACCTTTTTAGGAATTTCCATCTCTAAAAGTCCTAGTAAACCATACAATTTTAATGCTGTAAGTGTAAATCTCAGCCAAAAGGCATTGTCCTATGTACATCGGAAGCTGTGTAACTGGTGCTATTCCGACCAAATGGGTTACCACATCTGCTATTTCATTAAGGACAGCAAGAGCAAAAGTGAAATTCTGCACACTATTTGGCATACTGACTTATGAAGGCCGGTGCTCCCTGTGAATGTGCGTGCAGCCTTGTGCTGCCATCAGTTGGCATGTTACAAAACTAGTCTCCAAACTGATAACTACTAACAATGTATATAAAATGACCAAACTATCAAACAACAATTGAAGTTATAAATCAACAACTGAAACAATCATAATCTGCAATAAATATAAGTGCAAATAAAGCTGTGCATATCATAAAAAGTCCACTCTGGAACAATTCCTCATCTTCTATGTCCTTGGAAATACTGTGCTTGATGCCAAATGTGTTTAATTAGTTTCAAGTTATCCTTCTGTGGCTTCCACCAATATAATGAATTGCTCACCATGGTACACACCCTAAGCACACCCTAAGGGATAAGCACTCACCAGATGGTGTTGACTAGAGTTGAGCGGACACCTGGATGTTCGGGTTCGGACGAACGTCGCAAAAAAGTTCGAGTTCGGCCCCGAACTTGACCCCGAACCCCATTGAAGTCAATGGTGACCCGAACTTTTGGGCACTAAAATGTCTCTAAAAAAGTCCTGGAAAGGGCTAGAGGACTGCAAAAGGAAGCTAAATGGGGGTAAGAGTAGGACAAGTGCCCTGCAAACAAATGTGGATAGGGAAATAACTTAAAATCACATTTAAAAAAATAGAGGAGGAGGTGGATGTGAAGTAGGAGGTTGAGGAGGCGGTGACCGTGGCGGTGTAGGTGGAAGTGGCGGTGGAGAAGGAGGAGGTAGCCAACAGTGTTTTTTGTTTTTTTCTAATTGGGGTAGCCCCCAAAATATTGAGACATATTAACCACTTACCAACCAGAAGGTTTTCCAGCTTTAGGACCAGAGCACTTTTTGCGATTTGGCACTGCGTTGCTTTAACTGACAATCGCGCGGTCGTGCGACTTTGCACCCAAACAAAATTTGCGTCCTTTTTTTCCCACAAATAGAGCTTTCTTTTGGCGGTATTTGATTGCCTCTGCGTCTTTTCTGATCGCCGCTATAAACAAAAGAAGAGCGACCATTTTGCAAAAAAACAAAATTTCTTACTTTTTGCTAAAATTCAAATCCAAAAAAAATCTATAAAAAAAACATTTTTTTTCACCGGTTTTGGCCGATTTATATTCTTCCTCATATTTGTGATAAAAAAAAAATCACAATTGGCGCTTATTGATTGGTTTGCGCAAAAGTGGCCGCGTTTACTGATGATGAGAATTAATTTCTGGGGTTTTTATTATTTTTTTATTTTTTACTAGTAATGGCGGCAATCTGCGATTTTTAGCGGTACTGCGATATTGCAGCGGACATGTCTGACATTTTTGACACTTTTTTGGGACCAGTGACATTTATTCAGCGATCAGAAATTTAAATGTCCACTGATTACTGTATAAATGTCATTGGCAGTAAAGGGGTTAACCTGGGGGGAGAGCTAGGGGTTAAGTGTGTTCCCTGGGTGTGTTCTTACTGTGGGGGGGTTGGGCTACCATGGGCATGAGAGATCTAACTGATCCCAGTGACAGGGATCAGTAGATCTCCCATGCCTGCACTGCCAGAATGGGGAACCGCCGTGTTTACATCAGCAGTTCCCTGTTCTTTGCCTGTGGCCGTTCATCGCGGCTCGCCGGCGGACATCGGGTCCACCTGAGCCACGGGCACACTCCTCAGGAGTGCGGCGGGCACACTCCTCAGGAGTGCGCGGGCACGCGTGTGCGCCCCCTAGCGGCCATTCGCAGATCACTGTCATTTTACGACGATTCGCGCACAGCAACCCGACTGCCGCCTTGAGAACACGGCAGTCGGTCGGGAAGTGGTTAAAAAAGAAAAGATCACTATCTGCAGACAAACCCAGAGAAGTTCTAGCACGGGTACACTTTTTCTATATAAAATGTACCATGGTTCATTTTTCATGTTTCTCCTGTTACAAATTCCAATAAAGACGTATGTTCTATAAATAAAAAAAAATAAGTTCCCTTAAGTATACCAATGGCTGTGTGAGGCCGGTCTAAATGTCTATTCTGCACAAGGTAGGACAAGTCTTGTAGGATCCATGCCTGGTTCATTTTAATAAACGTTAGCTTGTCCACGTTGGCTGTGGACAGGCGGCTGCACTTGTCTGTGATAACGCCCCCTGCCATGCTGAAAACATGTTCAGACAATACACTGGCTGCAGGGCAGGCCAGCACCTCCAAGGCATAAAGGGCAAGCTCAGGCCAGGTGCCCAATTTGGAGACCCAGAAGTTGAATGGGGCAGCGTCTGCCTTCGCCTTGTGCTTCCACTGAGCCCCCAGTGTCATTTGGGAATGCCCTCAGCAGCGCGTCTACCAGTATAACAGACTGCTGCATGACTTGGGGCTCAGACTGCTTGGCTGATTTACAAGGGGCTGAGGTGAAAGACAGATGGCCATGGGGTTCATGTGCCAACTCTGAGCTTTTAGCAAGGGACTGGGTGGAAGACAATGTGAAGGAACTGGAGGCATTGTCAGCCACCCAATCTACTATCGCCTGTACCATTCGTTGAGTGGCATTCAGGCCTACCATATAACGTTGAAGGTTCTGTTGGCTACTCGCGCCTGAGGAAGGTGTTTCACTTGAGCGTGTAGCTGGCACAGATCGACCAAGTCCTCTCCTTGCAACAGGAGCTTCACCAACACCACCAACACCAGCAACACCATGACCACATCCCTTATTTGACGCTCTCCTCATTCTGGACGCAAATGTACTATTTAGCACAAATTTATATTATTTTTTAAACCAGCAATGTCGACACACTTTTTAATTTTGTGCAAGAAATGCACCGCTGGCCGCAAATGTAGTATTTAGAATATTTTTTTTTTAAACCGGCAATGTAGACACACTTTTTATTTTTGTGCAAGAAATGCACCGCTGGCCGCAAATGTAGTATTTAGAATATATATATATTTTTTTAAATCAGCAATTTAGACACACTTTTTATTTTTGTGAAAGAAATGCACTGCTGGCCGCAAATGTAGTATTTAGAATATTTTTTTTTTTAAAGCAATGTAGACGCACTTTTTATTTTTGTGCAAGAAATGCACCGCTGGCCACAAATTTAGTATTTTGAATTTTTTTTTTTTTAAACCAGCAATGTAGACGCACTTTTTATTTTTGTGCAAGAAATGCACCACTGGCCGCAAATGTAGTATTTAGAATATTTTTTTTTTAAACCAGCAATGTAGACACACTTTTTAATTTTGTGCAAGAAATACCCCGCTGGCCACAAATGTAATATTTTTCACAAAAAAAAATGTAATTTGTCTACCTGCAATGTAAAAGCAGTATTTAAATATGCCAAAATGTTGCCAACTGAACTAACAGAACACGATTAAAGTAGTGCCCCTGACACAGAAGCAGTTGCAAGTGCACTGCACTTGCAAAAATGGCTGCAAAAGCCCACCTAACAAACAGAAAAATTGCTTAGGTTTTATATGAGGCACTTTGCTTAGCAAACAAAATGTACTCTAACAAACAAAAATCTCCTCTAGCACCCACCCACCAATAAATCACTGTTTTTAACATATGTTCTAAAGCTAATCTGTCCCTCACAGCAGCAGCAGCATCCTCTCCCTACACTAGTAACCAGCAATGTAGACGCACTTTTTATTTTTGTGCAAGAAATGCACCGCTGGCCACAAATTTAGTATTTAGAATTTTTTTTTTTAAACCAGCAATGTAGACGCACTTTTTATTTTTGTGCAAGAAATGCACCGCTGGCCACAAATTTAGTATTTAGAATATTTTTTTTTTAAAACCAGCAATGTAGACACACTTTTTAATTTTGTGCAAGAAATACCCCGCTGGCCACAAATGTAATATTTTTCACAAAAAAAAATGTAATTTGTCTACCTGCAATGTAAAAGCAGTATTTAAATATGCCAAAATGTTGCCAACTGAACTAACAGAACATGATTAAAGTAGTGCCCCTGACACAGAAGCAGTTGCAAGTGCACTTGCAAAAATGGCTGCAAAAGCCCACCTAACAAACAGCAAAATTGCTTAGGTTTTATATGAGGCACTTTGCTTAGCAAAACAACTTAGATTAGCTCTAACAAACAAAAATCTCCTCTAGCACCCACCCACCAATAAATCGCTGTTTTTAACAGATTTTCTAAAGCTAATCTGTCCCTCACAGCAGCAGCAGCAGCAGCATCCTCTCCCTACACTAGTATGAGATGATTTTCTAACGCTAATCTGCCCCTCACAGCAGCAGCAGCAGCAGCATCCTCTCCCTACACTAGTATGAGATGATGTGACATGCAGCACTACGTGACTCCAGCTTATATAGAGGCACTTTACAGTTCGGGTTCGCTCAACTCTAGTGTTGACCACTTATCTCTCAGTGGGTCAAAATTCATATTTTAGCTGGATCCACTTTCACTTTACTCCTTTTTCTTCCTTAAATTTGCAGGCTCCCCTTTCAGTAGTAACTTAGGAAAAATAGGAGAGCGGAAACCTGCACAGTGTAAAACCTTTTTAAGCTTTATTAACCACTGCAATACAGGGCACTTTTACCCCCATTCCTCCCAGGCTAATATTTAGCTTTCAGTGCTGTCATACTTTGAATGACAGTTGCGTAGTCATGCAACACTGTACCCATAAGACGTTTTTTATTTTTTTCACACACATAGAGTTTTATTTCCGAGGTGTTTAATCACCACTGGGTTTTTATTTTTTGCTAAATAAATGAAAAAAGACTGAACATGTTGAAAAAAAACACACTTTTTCTTTGTTTCTGTTATAAAATTTGCAAATAAATAATCTTCCTTCATTTCCTTGATGAAAATAACCCAAATCAGTGTTTATTATTTATTCTGTAGAAAAGTTATAGAGTCCACTGTATATCTAAAAAGTGATCAGTCCTGATGTACTGACACCTTATTTTTATTATTTTACTAAATGTTTTATTTTTTACTCAAAGTTAGAGTTGAGCGAACCCGGACTGCAAAGTTCGGGTCCATACCGAGCTTTGGTGTGTCCGGGACCCGGACCCGAACCCGGACTTTTAAAAAAAAAGTCCGGGTTCGGGTCCGGGGTTCTGGTAATTTTAATGAAAGTTCTGAAAATTGCTGTAAAAAAGTCCTAGAGGTCTGCAAAAGGAAGGAAAATGGGGGTAAGGGTGGGACAAGTGCCCTACAAAGAAATGGGGACAGGGAAATAACTTTAAATATTTAAAAAAAATAAAAAAATAAAAAAAGCAAAAATGGAGGTGAATGTGGATCTTCTTCAAACTGGGTCTGAAAAGTATTAATTAACGGTAGAAGCCATATAACTTTTCTAAAATCATCTTCAAACTGTGTGAAAAAAGTATAAATAAGCCGGGAGAACCCATATCACTGTTCTGCAAACATCTGGAATCTGTGTGTGTCACTTTAAATATAACCAGGACTGACTGAACTACTGTTCTGCAAACATCTGTAAAGTCTGTGTGTCACTTTAAATATAACCGGGTACTAACTGAACTACTGTTCTGCAAACATCTGTAAAGTCTATGTGTCACTTTAAATATAACCGGGACTAACTGAACTACTGTTCTGCAAACATCTGTAAAGTCTGTGTGTCACTTTAAATATAACCGGGACTAACTGAACATCTGTTCTGCAAACATCTGTAAAGTCTGTGTGTCACTTTAAATATAACCGGGACTAACTGAACTACTGTTCGGCAAACATCTGTAAAGTCTGTGTGTCACTTTAAATATAACCGGGACTGACTGAACATCTGTTCTGCAAACATATGTAAAGTCTGTGTGTGTGAAAGTACAGCATAGAGAAGAACAGGTATATGGTTTCGCTCTGCTATAGTTTCAAACACAGTTTGCAGATGTTTGCAGAACAGTGATATGAT
>BLSH010345773.1:219958-238423 GCA_018402905.1 Glandirana rugosa | reverse complement strand
GAATAGGCCTCAATACAAAAAAAAACATGTTGGCTACCTCCTCCTACTCCTCTACCACCGCCACTTCCACCTACACTGCCACGGTCACGGCCTAGTCAACCTCTAGGCTCCTACTCCACATCCACCCCCCTTCCCGTTTCTTTACTTGATTTTAATTTATTTTCCCTATCCCCATTTATTTGTAGGGCACTTGCCCTAGTTTGAAGATGATTTTAGAACAGTTATATGGCTTCTACCGTTAATTAATACTTTTCAGACACAGTTTGAAGATGATCCACATTCACCTCCATTTTTGCTTTTTTTATGTTTTTATTTTTTTTTAAATATTTACAGTTATTTCCCTGTCCCCATTTTTTTGTAGGGCACTTGCCCTACCCTTACCCCCATTTTACTTCCTTTTGCAGCCCTCTAGGGCTTTCCAGGACTTTGTTACAGCCATTTTTGTGCATAAAAGTTTGGGTCCCCATTGATTTCAATGGGGTTCGTTGTCCGTGCGATCGTTCGCGTTCCGTCCGGACCCGGACCCAGACTTTGTCCCGAAGTTCGGACGGACCAGCAGAACCCGAACTTCCAGAGGTTCGCTCAACTCTAATTGCTAGTAATGATGTATAACACGTAGGGCCAAATAGACGGTCATCGTGTAGGTTGACATTACTGCATCATAAATACTATACATCGTGCCTGTAATATTCTTGATATATTTTTATTCATTTTTACATTTCTTTTTACATTTACATATACATATGAAAATAGTCCTATCCTTCTGAGCAGAAATTTTCTGTTTTGAGTCTTTTTCCTTTTTGTTCCAGGTGTGCGAAGGGATTCATTTTGGTTTTCACAGGAGACTTGTTTATCTTGTGTCATTTTTTATGTGCTTACTGTATGCATTTTTCATGTACTTATGTATTTTTATGAGACTGTTCCCGGTAGCCATTTGAACATATCTAAATCTAAAAGACATTTTCCTTGGCATACCTGAAACAATAGGAATACTTTTTTGTATATGGTTTTTATTTTATATATTTTTTACGTTTTTTATATATTTTTTTATCATTAAAAACTTTTTATTGAAATTTCCAAACAAATAACAGAAATATTAAAGGCAGCTGGTTCTGGTATATAAAATCAAGTATAGCAGTATTATTATTATTACACAGGATTTATATAGCGCCAACTGTTTATGCAGCAGTTTACAACTTGAGGATAGATAGTACAAATACAACACACTTTAATACAGTAGGAAGCAGAGGGCCCTGCTCATTAGAGCTTACAATCTAAGAGGGAAGGTCAAGAGATACAAGAGGTAATAACTGTGGGTGGTGTGCTGATGGAAAAGATAAAGGTACAGTTGTTAGGTGGGGACCAGATAGGCTTCTCTGAAGAGATATGTTTTCAGGGATCGTCTGAAAGTGGACAAAGTAGGAGAAAGCCTGACAGATTGGGGTAGAGCATTCCAGAGGATGGGAGAGGCTCTGGAGAAGTCCTGGAGGCAAGCGTGGGATGAGGTGACAAGGGAGCTATAGAGCAGTAGGTCTTGTGAGGAGCGAAGAGAATGATTTGGTTGTTTTTTTGAGACCAGGTTAGTGATGTAGCTGGGGGCCATGTTGTGGAAGGCTTTATAAGTTATTGTTAGTATCTTGAATTTCATTTGTTGGCTGAATGGCAGCCAATGGAGGGATTGGCAGGGGGGTGTAGGAGATGCCGAGCAGTTTGTAAGGTGAATGAGCTTGGCAGCAGCATTCATGATGGATTGAAGGGGAAATAGCCTATTTAGAGGTAAGCAAGTGAGGAGGGAGTTGCAGTAATCGAGGTGAGAGATGACCAGGGAGTGAATTAGAAGCTTTGTGGTGACATTGGTTAGGAAGGGGTGCATCTTGTAGATGTTGCAGAGGTTGAGGTGGCAAATTTTGGATAGTGATTGGATGTGGGCCAAAAAGTTATTTCAGAGTCCAGGATTATGCTTAGGACCTTGGCGTGGGGGATGGTTGATATTTAAGCTGTTAGTTTTGACAGAGAAATCTGGGGAAGTGGGCACGTGGGGGAGGAAATATCATGAGCTCGGTTTTGGATAGGTTGAGTTTGAGGAAGTGATGTGACATCCAGGCTGATATGTCCGTTAGTAAGTTGGTGATGCGTGAGGAGACAGATGGAGAGAGCTGGGGGGTGGAGAGATAGATTTGGTTGTCATCATCATAGAGATGATATTAAAAAGCCACGGGAGGCAATCAACTGACCCAGGGAGGAGGTGTACATTGAGAAAAGGAGAGGTCCAAGAACAGAACCTTGGGTGATGCGGACAGAGAAAGGAAGAGTAGAGGAGGAAGTAGAGTTGTAAGTGACACTGAATGAGTGGTGGGATAGGTAGAATGAGGACCAGTGAAATGTACAGTCACAGAGACTAAAGGAGTGGAGTTTTCTGAGGAGGAGGGGGTGGTCCACTTTGTCAAAGGCAGCAGAGAGGTCCACGAAAAGTAGTACAGAACAGTGTCTGTTGGTTTTAGAACTTAGTAGGTCATTTGGGACTTTAAGGAGAGCAGTTTCCATGGAGGGTTGAGAGAGAAATCCAGAATGAAGGGGATAAAGAAGTTTATTCATGGTCAGATGGTCGCTCAGTCAGTTGTAGACTAGTCTTTCAAGGAGTTTGGAGGAGAAGGGGAGTAAGGAGATGGGGCATAAGTTGTTAAGAATGGTGGGGTCCAGTGAGGGCTTTTTAAGGATAGGGGTGACTAGCACATGTTTTAGAGAGTTTGGGAAGATGCCAGAAGAGAGGGAGAGGTTAACAATGTGAGTTAGAGAATGTAGAATCGCATCACAGGGTGAGCGTAGCATTTGCGAGGGAGCCGGATCTAGGGGGCAGGTGGTTAGATGGGTGTTAGACAAAAGTTTAGCAATCTTGTTAATATTAGCAGGGTTGAATGAGGAAATTTGTGATTGTATCTGTGGACATGGGGCTAGGAGTGAGGGTAGTTTCTGTGCATTGGAGAAATCCTCACAAATTGTATAAATCTTAATTTTAAAGTGATTGGCAATCTCCTGGGCAGTGAGTGAATTAGAGGGTGAAGGTCTCAAAGAGTTGATGGTGACTGGATGATAATGTGTTAATGAGTGTGATAAGATCTTTTTGGCAGTGTGGAGGCAGGAATAGTATTTTATGATAGCAGATTTATATTGGTTGAAAGCTTCCTGGAACTTAGTCTTATGCCACAAATACTCAAGAGTGAGGCTACATTTTCTGAGACTTCTGGTGTCGTCTGTTTGCCAGGGTTGTAGCGGTCAGAGCCTAATTCTGGATGTAGTGAGGGGGCGAGCTTGTCTACGGCGGATGACAGTGAGCTGTTGTAGTCAAAAGGGGCTAGGTTGGGGCAAGACAGGGGTGAGCTCTTGTCATAGAGCCCTGTTCAGAGGGCGGGGGAGAGACACAGACTGAACACTCTACCAAGATGGAGGGCCACACATGCTTCAGTAAACAGGTGTGATGGAACGAACTGAAAATCACAGTATATGGGAAGGACGTTGAATGTGGGAGTCCATTTATACATCCTCCCATGCTCGCCCCAGGGAACACCAGACCATAGGCCTTGATGGAGTGGCTCGGACACACAGCAATACACAGCTAATACCGTGCATTCTCCTGAAGAAGCGGGATAACCGCGAAACTGGTCGGGAAGCACTAGTAGAATGACTGTGAAAAAATAACATTTAACTATTACCCACTACATGGGATGGTGATGTAATGAATGTATAAAAAAGTTCTTTTTTTATATATATACGTATGTATTGAATAAATATTTGTTTTTATACAAACAACCAGTTTGTGAGTCCATTTTGGTACCATGTAAAATCCCATAGCCCCCTTCTCTCTCCCCTAGTGGGTGAGTCGTCCTATTCTCACATGGGACAAATATTTCTAAACTGCATAGAGAGGAATAAATCCTCTTTTTTTGTGTTATATTTTTTTTATATTTGTGTATATATAAAATACAAATTATATATATATATATTTTATATTGAGACAGCCCTTTGATTCAGTTATACAGCTACTAAATTAGGCAGATGTCTCAGAAGGGATGCCTGTCCCTTTAACATGCAGATCTCCTTTAGGAGAAGCTAAGCCAACTAAAACGTTATCTCTTCTCTTCCAGACTTTCTGTCCCCACTGTCTTTAAGGCTGTCTGTGCCTTATCACTGCTGCTATCCCCAGTGGTGATTCATGGTTCTTTCAGTGTACTGTGCTGTAACAACTCCTTTGATTCTTTAACTCGGTTAACTCGTATGATTCTTTAACTCCATGTACTGGTGAACTGAACTGCTGAACTGAACTGATGAACTGAACTGATGAACTGATTCAATTGAACTGATGAACTGAACTGTGTGAGCTGTATATCCATCCAGTTCTTTGAGTCAGTGTGCTGTGATTGGTTGCAGGGAGGGGCTGAGTTCTCACTCTAGGATCAGATTACCTAAGCTGCTCTGCAATGCTCTTCTATGCTATGGAGTACAAATGAACTGTTCCAAAAGAATCAGTTCAGTGAAATGAATCGATTCACTCAGTTCAGTGAAAAGAATCGATTCAAAAGAACGATTCGTTCATGAACTGGACATCACTACTTCGAAAGAGGAGAGTGTCAGAGAGGGAGGTGGGTGAAGTACATGATAGGTGCTGCATGAGGATAGAAGGATTCCCACTCCACCTCCCTTCTGTCCACTTGGCCTGGGTGAGTGAGTCCAGAGAAAGCCACCATGGGAGAGTGAAGCAGGAGAAGTAGTGTCAGATTCATGAAGCCAGGTTTCGGTAATGGCAAGTAGGTTAAAGGAATTTGTGACAAAGATGTTGTGGAGGGCTGTGAGTTTGTTACAGACAGAGTGGGCATTCTAGAGGGCACAGGAGAAGGGGAGGCTGATTTTGGGAAGAAGAGAAATAGAGACTAAGTTCTGTGGGTTGCAGCTGCTGCCAGAGGGTGTTGGGAGATAGGAGCATTGGACAAAGACAGATGATGGTGGCCCAGGGGTTTGGGGATATGTCACCAGTGGAGTGAGGGAGGTAATGGGAGGTAATGTGGGAGTGTGATTTATATGGAGGGGCATGCTTCAGAGTGCTGGAGGTTTTATCAGTGTACGGATGTAGAATGAGCAAGAGTTGGTAGGAGCAGTAATAGGGAGAGGATAGAAGGCAGGGTAATAGGTAAAAGCTGGGGGTGGAGAAGAGGGGTGAAGGTAAGAGCGTTTGAGGAGAGAGGACACAAGTGTCAGAAAGAGTGGTAGAGAGCGCATGTTACAGAGTGAAAGCAGAGCTGAATAGAGAGATGGTGTCACCTGCAGCCTGTTAGGTGTTTCCAGTGCAGTTTGCTATGTATGTTTGCGTCGTGCAATCTCTGAAGTGGAGAGCTTAAAAGTGCACTTGTAGAAAGAAGCACTAAGGAAGAAGCCCCTGCAACATGCTCCCCCAGCAATGTGCTAGCCCCGTAAGGGTGCTCAAATTTTTGCTGTTATAATGGTGGGGTGGAAGTTTGTTAATTAATCATGAGTGAATATAAGGATGCCTACAAATCAAAGCAGACCTTTCACTTCTAAAGTCAGACTATCAAAGGCCAGAGTTTTAAAGATATGATCAGCACATACAACTTAGGTAAGACACCACAGAGCAACAAAAACATCCTAATAATGCACACAGGGCAACAGATGGAGAAGGCCACATACCAAAAAGCACAGATACACAGATTCCAGTTAAAGGTGGATGATGTGGTTCAGCTGACACATACCAAAAAGCACAGATACATACAAATCTCAATCAAAGTAATGGGCAATAGTCATACAAATGATCAAAGGAATCATACATGAACAGTATAGTAAAATCACTGTTTACACCATTGGCTTCTAGCTCTAAACAGGCTCTAGCTAATATAATGACAACAATATCATGGACAATTCAAGAAATTAGAAAAAGAGAGAACTGTGAAACCTTAATGATACCTGCTGGAATAATACTGAAATATGGTTTAAGAACTGCAGTTCATGTCTTTGAGTGAGGTGGAAGCTCTAGGATGACTAGTCCACATCTGCCATAGTTTCTCAAACTTGGCCATGTTGTAATTTTTATATGCTAACATCAATTCATATTAAGCTTTCAGTAGTTCTCTTTCAACGGTATAACAACATCACACAAGTTCAGTGCGTTATTGGATTTCCATAGTTTTGTTATAGGCAATCTTCCTGCTTTTAATATGTTTGCTACTACTGTTCTATACTCTAAAGAGTATAGAGCTCGATTCCAGGCCAAATTCCTTTAATCATTCAAAATGTCTGTTTTTTTTCAGCATCAACTCTTTATAGGCTAGGGGTAGGTTGACATAGTAGTTAAACCCCTGTGAAATCAAATTATTCACTGAGATATGGGCTTTACAGTAGTCCAGCAGTCTTAAGGACACAGGAAAATTAATTAGTTCACCTAGTTCCTTTGATTTAGATTATATGTGTTTCCAAGCTATTAATGTGGATTTGATAGTGATAAGTTTTGGTATTACGACTAATGCCCTTGGTGAGTTATTTTTCAATATTTACCCAAAGTTTCTAGTCTGAATCAGAAAACCAAAATTTCACTTGATCAAGGAGTACGGCGTAGTAATAATGTTGAATACCTAGGAGACCCATTCCACCATTATTAGTAATGGTAAGAATTGAGAAGGCTACTCTAGGTCTTTTACCATTCCAAATGCATTTTTTAACCTCTAGAGATCTGCGCTATAGACGAAAGACGTCTACAGCGCGGATCTCAATCTCCGGGTGGACGTTCGCCCCTTTGCACGCTCCCGGCACGCACTCACAGGCGGCGGCAGCACGTGCGTGCAGCCGCTGCACGCTGTGCGGGCGCGCCCGCGGGTCGGGCAGACTCGATCACCTGCAGAGCTGCAGAATGGGGAACCGCCAATGTAAACACGGCGGTTTCCCGTTCTGTGAGAGGGGGACAAGCAGATCTACTGATCCCTGTCACTGGGATCAGTTAGATCTGTTATGTCCCTGCTAACCCATTCCCCCCACAGTTAGAACACACCCAGGGAACACTGTTAACCCCTTCACTGCCCCCTGCAGGTTAACCCCTTCACTGCCAATGATATTTACACAGTAGTCAGTGGACATTTAAATTTCTGATCGCTGTATGAATGTCATTGGTCCCAAAAATGTGTAAAAAATGTCCGACATGTCCGCCCCAATATCAAAGTCCCGATAAAAATCGCAGATCGCCGCCATTACTAGTAAAAAAAAAAAATATATAATAAAAACGCCATAAATCAATTCCCATAGTTTGTAGACGCGATAACTTTTGCGCAAACCAATCAATATACTCTGATTGCGATTTTTTTTACCAAAAATATGTAGAAGAATATAAATCGGCCAAACCCAATGAATAATTTTTTTTTTATATTTTATTTTTGGATATTTATTAGAGCAAAAAGTAAAAAATATTGTTCTTTTTCAAAATCGTCGCTCTTTGTTTGTTTATAGCGCAAAAAATAAAAAACGCAGAGGGGATCGAATACCACCAAAAGAAAGCTCTATTTTTGGGGAAAAAAGGACATCAGTTTTGTTTGGGTACAACGTAGCATGACTGCGCAATTGTCATTCAAAATGCGACAGCGCTGAAACCTGAAAATTGGTCTGGGCAGGAGGGGGGTTTAAGTACACAGTAAGGAAGAGGTTACGCTTTAGATTCACCTGGTTGAAACATTTTTTTTTTTTTGAAAAATTTTTATTAAGGATTTTCAAGTTGACAGAGAAGAATTTGTAAATAACTATTATCCGACAGATAGTTGTACAAGTAAATGAACAAACAACGTTATTTGAGCTGAAGTTAACATAGTGTGTTATGCCAAAAGATCAGAAATAAACAGGGAGCATCTAAACAAAGCAATGCAATGAGGACATTGAAAATTTAGGGAAAAATAGGGATAAAGCAGGAGAGGTCGTGCAGTCTCACCCATCACCCCATGTGGGATCAAACTGTGACCAGAAAGACAGGCTGCAACCCACCTAGCTCCTGCCCCAATGGCATAACGAAAACTGTGGTATTGGTTGAAACATTTATTGTTCACCTGGATGGGGAGTGAGCAGAAATAATAAAGAATTTTAGGAAGGGTCTGCATTTTAAAAGCCACTATTTTCCCTACCCAGCGGAGTTGTGTTTTATGGAAAGAATGAAGATCCTCATTTATATTTTCTAGTAGTTTAGGGAAATTTACTTCATATAATTTAGCTGTTGGATAGGTAAGTTGGATCAAAATAAGAAATGGGAGTGCGCATGTGCGGAAGCTCCAGGAAGGACGCTTAACCCGGAGCTCCGCACCATCACCCGCTAATGAAGCCCTGATCGAGCGGAGACAATGCCAGGGAGAGGAGAGCCAGCTTCAAGTGATCCTCTCCCCCTAAGCCTCTCTCAAACCTGGGATATATGTGAGAAGCGCCATAGAAGCCCTTCCTGCCCGCTAGCCACATCGTGGAGACGGACGGGTGGTCCAAGATGGCCGCGGCGGCGCCCTAACAGATTCAATAGATCCAGCACAACGGACCCAGAGCACCCAGCCTAGTCAGGAGCGGACGGTCATTACTCTGGGGAGGAGGTCAGTGCGGTAGGTCCATCCATGAGCCCCTAATATCACACCCCAGCTATAATAGTAATAATTGGGTGTACCAAGATGGTCGCCAATAAGGCCTAAAGGCTCTATAACATACAAAGACATTTGGCGCTCTCCTTGATTCTCCCTGCAGAGACACAGGAAGGTACCCCTAGCTCCATGGGAGGTTCCCTAAACTTTCATCATCTTTGCAAAGAGGCTCTTGAACTCTCTCGGACCCTATTCTCACATTATAAAGCCTCACACTGGCTGGTGAAAACTCCTCTTACTCTCAGTTTCTATCTGGACTCCAGAGCCCTTCAATAAATTCACAGATCGGGTGACCAGACCCCTACATTAGGGTTACTTCTCCCCTGCATGTCTACACCGTCAGCAAGCAAGGATCTAAGCCTACTCTTCTCTCCGACCCCCCTACAGGGGTGTTCTAAGATGGTGGCTGCTTCAGCTGCTGCTTCAGGAGCCATTGAAGGTCCTCGCCTGGAGAGTCTAGGCCATTCATTACGCCCTGATTCCAGGCAAGTACTCTCCCCTGCCTCACTGACTTTCACTCCAGGACCACAGGGAGGGTCCTTGCAGCTACCCCTTCCATCACCTTCCTCAACAGAATCACTACTGGGCCGTTTTCAAGGGGAACCCTCATCTCCTCCACTGGGACCCTTCAGCCAGGTTCCAGCATCACCTTGTCCCTCTAGTCCTAACATTTCATTACAGGTTGAAGATCTCTACCTTAAATTCTCCTCTCTCCTTGAGAGGGGTCTTGCAAATATGATTGCTACTATCACAGGTGAGATCAAATCAGATTTCCAAATGCTGGGGACCCGTATAGAAGCAATTGAGAACAAGCTGGACTCCACTGCGGCAACCTCCAATCAGAACTCTGATCTCATTGGCTCTCTGCAGGATCAACTAGATACGGCCCTTTCCAGAATTGATGCCCTAGAAAATAGGTCTAGACAAGTTAACTTTAGAGGGAGAGGTCTTCCAGAGGAGATCAAGGATATTCCTGATGCAATACAAAACTTGATAACTTTCTTACTACCGGACACCCCTAAGCATCGTTTAGAGCTTGACAGGGCCCACAGAGCTCTAGGACCTCCACAGAAAGATGGCAACCTGAGAGACATAATCGTCAAACCTCATTTCTATGCCATAAAGGAAGGGGTTATGAAGCAATCCAGAAATGCTGCCAAGAGCCTCTGCAAAGGGCACCCCGTTCAAATCTTTGCTGACCTGGCCCCATCTACAATACAGAAAAGGAGAGCTCTAAACCCCTCCTAGCAGTGCTGACGGACAAGGAAATTAAGTATAAGTGGTCCTTTCATTTTGCTGTCAAATTCTCTCACAAAGATCTGGAATATGCCTTCTCTTCACTACAAGAAGGTGAAAAGCTCTCCCTTCATCTTAAATTGATATCCCAGGAATCCGAGATGGACACCTCGAACATCACCAGTTCATCTAAGAGACAGACGCCCACTAGCCCAAGAAACCCCCTCTGGAAGAAGGCCAAACAGAAGAGAGCGAAAGAAAATGGTCCACCGTGAAGTAGATCTCTGATAAATTTAACTCAAAATTTAATTGGCGGGGCTTCTGCTCTAGTGAAACACACATTTCACAATCTTTTCTTTCTGGTCTAGGCCTTAATATGACTTTGACCGAACTCCAATTTTGGGCCTCCGTTGCTTTGTGTCCCCCTCTTGCTTTCAGGATAAACCTTGCCGGCTTATCCCCCGGAATTAAGCCTGTCCCATTGTATTCTTGTTAAAATGTTATTGTCTTTCAGGCTGTTGGTTTGACCCAATCACAAAACTGTTTAATGCCACAGGGTCAAAATGGAGGTTGTACCATATCAAGGGGGTCTCTCATCCTTTGAGGTCTCTTATGCCACATCCTAGGGGGTCATGTCTTTGTGTAAGGGACCTTGTCCTGTGGAAACCACCCTCTCCCTCCTTCTGGGGGGGGGGTGTTTCCATAGGCCGGGGTTGAAGTGGTTCACAACTATCTCTCCCCAAACCAGAGGCTTCTAAGGTTTAGGGTCAGTTTCAAGACCTGTTACAAGTTGGGAATATATGTTGTCTTTTGCTACAGTTCATATTAATTGATTTCATAGGGCTTCTAGGCGGGTGGTGGTCCACTTGCGCCTCCGCCCATCTAATTGACCTTGTTTAGTAGGTCAGGGGTGGGTTTTCTAGCGGTAATAGCTAGACTTTTTGGTATAGGCCAAAGGGTGTCCAAGGGGTTCTACTTTTTCTCCCCCCTTGGTCACAAATCCCTTAGTAGGAGAAAAGGGTCCTTTTCAGGGCTACATATTAGCCGAGCTTGGTACACAATGTTTCATGTCGCCTTTTTCATTCTTCTGATCTTTTTCTCTCTTCTCCTTCACTTTTTCCCCTTTTTTTCCAGAGTGAAAGCTGCTCAAGGCTCTATCTTCAAGACGAGATTTGGTTCCATGGATGATTGGAAAACCATGGGTGGGGTGAGTGACCATCCAAACAGATACATCCTCTGCCCCATACGTGATGGCTGACCTTCCACGATTTCCTTGTAGGGTTGCTACCCATAATGTTCAGGGACTGAACTCCCCCATAAAACACAAGAAGATTGGAGATCTTTATAAATCCCTGGGTTTAGATTTCCTGTTGCTCCAGGAAACTCATTTCCCTGCTCGATTTAATCCCAACTTCCTCCACCCCTATTTTCCTAGCTTTTTCCTTGCCAACGCTGAATCTAAATCAAAAGGAGTAGCTATTCTTTTCTCGAAAAATTGTAACTTCACGTGGCTCTCGTATGTCAAGGACCCTGAAGGCAGGTACATTCTGGTTAAGGGCACTATTGATGGGCATATCATTTCTCTGATCTCATACTACGCCCCCAATAAGGGACAACTGAAGTTCTTCCAGGACATGTTAGCGGTCCTTTTCCCCTTGTTGGAGGGTACGATTATATTCGGTGGGGACTCTAATGTAGCCTTTGACCAATCTCTAGATAAAACTAGACCCCTAGGCAACCAACTTTTACGCCCATCTAAAATCAGTTTACGCATAGCCAAACTTCTCCATTCTTATAACCTAACTGATGTCTGGAGAGATAGACACCCCCACAGCAGGGACTTCACTCATTACTCTAGTCCCCACAACTCGTATTCTAGAATAGACCACTTATTAACCCCTTTCTATACCTTACCGATCATTTTAGATGCCCGCATTCATGACACAGCCCTATCTGATCACTCTCTGGTCTCAATGTCTATCCATATCCAGTCCAGACTGTTCCCTAAACCGCACTGGAGACTAAATGAGTCATTACTCTCAGACCCAGTAAATGTCACTGGAATTGATAATAGTCTTCAAGAATTCTTTTCTACTAACGGGAATGGTGACACATTAGTAGAATCAGTTTGGGCGGCTCATAAAGCCTTCGTTAGAGGTAAATGTATTCAATTAGCTTCCAAAATTAAGAAAGAAAGAGGACTCCATATACAAAAGCTAGAGGAGTCCTTTATAGCGATTAAAGCAGAACACAAGGCGCATCCCTCTCAGTCTCTTCTAGATAAACTAGACAAGGTTAAATTAGAACTCAACCTTGCGCTCACGACGAAAGCGGAGAAGGCCATTCGTTGGTCTAAAAACAAATTTTATACCCAGGGCAATAAAATGGGTTCCTTTCTGGCCAGGAAGCTCACTCCCTGGGTTAGGCATCTTACTATGCCAAAAATCAGGGTAGATGGTCACCCCCCTCTTCCAATCCCGACATGGTTATTGGGGCCTTTCAAAAATATTATGAGAGATTATATAGCCCCAAAACTGACGAGAAAGTAGATATTATTAACCAGTTTCTGGATGGACTCCCCCTTCCTCTTCTCTCGGACCACCATAGAGATATCATGGACGAACCAATTTCAGAGGAGGAGGTTATGGGGGTCATTAAAGATCTCAATCAGGGCTCAGCTCCGGGACCTGACGGTCTACCAGGCCCCTATTATAAAACTTTTGCCAAAACATTGGCCCCTCATATGGCAAAATTTTTTAGTTCAAAAATGAAAGGGGACCCTATTGAAAAGCATCTTAACACTACATACATAACTGTGATCCCTAACCCTGAGAAAAACCCAGAAGACTTAGACAATTACCACCCTATCTCCCTCATAAATAATGATCTGAAAATTCTAACTAAAATAATGGCGAACAGGCTAGCCTCCTTTATTAATCAATATATTGATAAGGACCAGGTAGGCTTTATTCTGGGTCGTCAAGGTCCGGATCAAGTCAGAAGGGCAATTGATATAGTTTCAATACTTCAATCCAATTGGACAGGAGGGCAGGTTCAGCAGGGGATGTTGCTTTCTCTGGACCTTTGTAAGGCGATCTGTTTTCCCTTCTGAAGCATTGGGGTTTCGGGGAGAGGTTCATAGGCCTTATCAGAGCTTTTTAATCCTCGCCTCAAGCTATGATTAAACTCCAGGGTTTCTACTCCAATTATTTTCAAATTAAAACGGGCACTAGGCAGGGTTTTCCTCTATCCCTGCTACTTTTCGCTATTGTAATAGAGACCCTTGCCATAGCCATCAGAGTTAATCCACTTATCAAAGGGGTTATATGCGGACAACAAGAACACAAATGCGGTCTATTTGCTGACAACCTCCTAGTCTTTATAACTTCCCCATTATCCTCCATCCCTCCAGTTTGTCGGCTTCTTGAAGATTTCTCAATAATCTCAGGCCTCAGAGTTAATTATACTAAATCTTAAGCCCTAAATGTCTCTTTACCCCCTGAGATAATCGCCAAGCTTAAGATGGAATTCAAGTTTAGGTGGAGCGACACCTCAATCAAATATTTGGGGATTAACCTCACCTCTAAATATGAAACCTTATATAGCAATAACTTTCCTCCAATGTTTCGAATGCTAGAAGATGACCTTAAGCTGTGGTCTAAGCAGGATATATCATGGCTTGGGAGAGTAAACTCAGTGAAAATGACTTTGCTGCCTAGACTCCTCTACCTCGTTTGTTCCTTGCCAGTCCCTATCCGGATGGACCATCTCTCCTCTTTTCAAAGCAAAATTCTTAAATTCATCTGGGGAAGCTCAGGATATAGGATACCCCAACATACTCTATTTCATCATAGACGTAAGGGAGGGCTAGGCGTACCCCATCTAGTGAGATACTTCCATGCCACCAGGCTAGCGCAATTGTCTTCTATATACTTTAGACAGGATAGGCAGGACTGGGTGCGGATAGAAAGGCAGGCTGCCCCTCTACACACTCTAGATTTTCTGTTATGGTGTTCTCCTAAAGATAGACCTCCAATTTTGGCCCCTACACTCTCTAATGAACTTACCCTCTGGGATAAGATCAGACATACATCCTCCCTAGTTTCCCCAATTAAACCTTTGGCTCATCTCTTCAATAAGCCGGTCTTCCCCCCCGGGGTTACAAATCAAAGCCTTTCAATGGTGGCTAAACAAGGGGCTGTTCCGCATTGGGCACTTCTTCATGGCTGCGGGTCCGATCACTCTCAAACATTGTGTTAACAAATTAGAGCTCCCAAAAGCAGAGTATTTTAGATTTTTTCAAATTTCCAACTTCCTTCACAAAATTTGGAAGGATAAACCACTCCCCCCGAGTTTTACAGACTATGAACGATGGTGTGGTCAGCCATCACTGCAGAGGGGCAGTATCTCGGTCATCTACGAAGCACTCACTCTTCCCATTAAAAAATCGGCCTTTATGATTAACTGGGAATCAGATCTCCAGTTCGAATGGGATCTGGAGCAGTGGCAAGCAGCCTGTTCCAGATCCTTCAAGGGTATTCTGAACACCACTATTTCTGAAGCCAGTGTAAAGGTTATGATGAGATGGTATCTCACACCAGCCAGGTTGGCTAACTTCTACCCAACTGCGGATCCACTATGTTTCAGGGGATGTCTCCTTAAAGCCACCATGGCTCATGTCTGGTGGGAATGCCCTAGAATACGGTCGTTCTGGTCTAAAATTTTCCGCATCATTCAGAAGTTGACAAGATGCAAACTAGCAAGTTCCTCTTCCATAGCACTTTTAAATGGCTTCATCCCTAACATCTCAAAATCCAAAAGGAAACTAATTCATTTTATCTTCCTGGGTGCCAAGGTTACCATAGCCAGGGCTTGGAAGCAAGAAAGGGTTTCACTAAAGGCAGCTATCCGAAAAATCTCCTGGTTAATGACACAAGAAAGGCTAGCTAGCATTTTAACAGATAGCCTACACAAATTTGAGTTGATTTGGGAGCCGTGGGCGACCTTCGTAGGAGTCTCCCTAATCCCAGGCGTTCCAGGAATCCAAGGTTTTTAAGTGAACGATAAAGTAATCAGCTATTTCACTACAGCTACACTCTCTATGGCTTTCCTCTTCTTACCTCCTTATTTCCTTTCTCTCTTTTCTTCTCTCTCTTTGTCATTTGATATGTTGACACCACTATATTCATGAGGGTGGTGTGGAACGCAAACATAGTTATGAGGGTCAGGGGGCCATTGATGTCCTAACGAAGATGATTATAGGATTTTTTCTCTTTCTTTTTTCTTTAAGGAAAATGAAGCCCATTGGGAGGGTCTTAGGGGAGTCGGGGGGACCTCAGTTCTCGGCACAGTTTGATCCCGCTGGGGGTGCCGGGGACCTGGGAGCTCCCCTTCAGGATGACTCCAGCACGGGCTCTCCTAAAGGTACTCCATAAAGGATCATTACTTCGGTAGGGCTTGCTCTAGAGGACCTCATCTTAGCAATATGGTCTCGGTCGAAGGACGACATAACTTATACTTGGCTATCACAAGATAATATAATGGACTTCTGTAATTCTGAAGCATAGAATCTCATCTTCCTAGTCTGTTCAAGTGCCTATTTTAATCACATTGATCCTCAAGATACCTCTTATATATTCTTAAATGATAGTTCTACCTACCTTCCTTTTTGTTTGCACTTGTGACGTTACTCCCTATTTGAATATATTTGGTAGATTTGCGTTAATTATACTATTCTATTTGTCTTGTACTGTAAGATAAACTTCAATAAAAATATTGAAAACAAAATAAGAAATGGAGGACTCGCCCCAATTGTAAGTGTAAGCCGTTTTATTTTTAGTGTCAGGTACCTTTCTTGGGATATATTCATAGGCAGGACATAACATTTGTCATTATTAATTTTGCAGTACGAGATTTTCCAAAGGATTCTAATACACTTTGCACATCGGTGAGAGAGGTTTCAGGATTGGATAAGGAAAGTATATCATCTGTGAAGAATCCTAGTTTATGTTCAATATTGCCCACTTTAATATCGGTGGTTGATTCATGAGAACGGATTCATTCTGCCAAAGGTTCTATTGCCAATGAAAATATTATCGGTGAAAAAGGGCAGCCCTGTCTTGTACCATTAGAAAGTTCAAAGCTTTTGGACAAATTTCTTGAAGTGAATATTTTAGCAAAGGGCTTCGTATAGATGGACATAATGGCTGAATGAATGAAACTTGTAAATCCGAATTTCAAACGTGTTGTCGATAGATAACCACAGTGAACACTATTGAATGCCTTCTCTGCATCTAAAACAAGAAGCAGAGAAGGCACTCCACTATTCTCCACCTGTTGAATCAAGTCAATCATACATCTTGTTCCATCAGGGGCCTCCCGACCTTTAACAAAGCCCACTTGATCCAATTTAATAAGATAGGGAGTAATTTCCAACAGTTTACTAGGTATTATTTTAGCATAAATGTTATCATCTTAGTTTAATAATGACATTGACCTATAATTGGTATTCTAATCCTCCTTTAACCACTTCAGCCCCGGAAGGATTTCAAGCTTTAGGACTGGAGCACTTTTTTCAATTTGGCATTGTGTCATTTTAACTGGTAATTGCGCGGTCATGCAATGTTTTACCCAAACAAAATGTGTGTCCTTTTTTACACACAAATAGAGCTTTCTTTTGGTGGTATTTGTTCACGTCTGCTCTTTTTATTTTTTGCGATATAAACAAAAAAAGAACAACATTTTTGAAAAAAAAAGGATATTTTCAACTTTATGTTATTACAAAAATACATAAAAATAAACTTTAGTCATACATTTTTGTCAAAATGCATTCAGCCACATGTCTCGGGTAAAAAAAGTCAATTAGTGTATATTTATTGGTTTGCGCAAAAGTTATAGCGTCTACAAACTAGAATACATTTTCTGGAATTTACGCAGCTTTTATTTTATGACTGCCTATCATTTCCTGAGGTTCTATAATGGAGGAGCAATACAACACCCCCAAATGACACCATTTTGGAAAATAGACACCCCAAGGAATTTGCTGAGAGGCATGTTGAGCTCAGTGAATATTTTATTTGTTTGTCATAAGTGATTGAAAAATGACAAAAAAAAAATTACACAAAGTTGTTACTGATATTATATATTGCTCAGACATGACATGGGTATGTATGGAATTACACCCCAAAATACATTCTTCTGCTTCTCCTGAGTATGGGGATATCCCATGTGTGAGACTTTTGGGAGCCTATCCGCGTATGGGACCCCGAAAACCAATCACCATTTTCAGGATTTCTAAGGGCAAAAATGTATGCCTTCACCTCGCACTACCTATCTCATTCTGCTGCTTCTCAAGAGTACGGGTATACCCCATGTGTGAGACTTTTTGGGAGCCTATCGGCATACGGGATCCCAAAAACCAAACACCGCCTTCAGGATTTCTAAAAGCAAAAATGTATGCCTTCACCCCATACTACCTATCTCAATTTTGAAGGCCATGAAATGCCCAGATAGCACAACCCCTCCCCCCCCCAAATGACCTCATTTTGGAAAGTAGACACCCCAAGCTATCTGCTGAGAGGCATGTTGAGTCGTCCATGGAATATTTTATATTTTGCCACAATTTTTTTTTCCACAAAGTTGTCACTAAATTATATGTTGCTTGAGCATGCCATAGGTATATATGAAATTACACCCCAAAATACATTCTGCTGCTTCTTCTGAATATAGGGATACCACATATGTGAGACTTTTTGACAGTCTAGCCGCATACGGGACCCCAAAAACCAATCACTGCCTTCAGGCTTTTTAAGTGCGTAAAAATGTGATTTTACTCCTCACTCCCTATCATAGTTTCGGAGGCCATAGAATGCCCAGATAGCATAAAAGCCCCGCAAAATTACCCCATTTTGGAAAGTAGATACTCCAAGCTATTTGCTGAGAGACACATTGAGTATTTTGCAGATCTCGCTTTTTGAAATTTGAAAAAAGTAAAAAATAAAAAAATTCTGTTTATTTCTTAATTTTCCAAAACAAATGAGAGCTGCAAAATACTCACCATGTGTCTTAGAAAATACCTTGGGGTGTCTACTTTCCAAAATGGGGTCATTTGGGGGGAGGGGGGTTGTGCAACCTTGACATTTCAGGGTCTCCAAAACCGTGATAGGTACTGAGGCGTAAAATCACCATTTTATGCCCTTAGAAAACCTGAAGGTGGTGATTGGTTTTTGGGGTTCTGTACGCAGCTAGGCTCCCAAAAAGTCTCACAAATGTGGTATCCCCATGCTCAGAAGAAGCAGCAGAATGTATTTTGGGGTGTAATTCCACATATACCCATGGCATGTGTGAGCAATATATCATTTAGAGACAACTTTGTGTAAAAAAATAAAATAAATAAAAATATTAATTTCCCCGAAACTTGTGGCAAAATATAAAATATTCCGTGGACTCAAAATGCCTCTCAGCAGATAGATTGGGGTGTCTAATTTCCAAAAAATTGGGGGGGGGGGGTTTGCTATCTGGGAATTTCATGGCCTGCGAAACCTGAATAAAGGGTCTATCGTTTGGGGGGGGG
>BLSH010345773.1:175820-185964 GCA_018402905.1 Glandirana rugosa | reverse complement strand
AACATCACCCACTCTTCTAACCACTTGAACCACCAAGTCTTTTCTGACACTTTTTGTTTAAATGAAAAAATATTTTTTTTTTGCTAGAATATGACTTTGAACTCCCAAACATTATATATTCTTTTAAAGCAGAGGCCTTACAGATTAAAATAGTGGGTGTTACAATTTTTTTCACAAAGTATTTACATAGCGATTTTTCAAACGCAATTTTTGGGGGAAAAAAACACTTTTTTGAATTTGAATGCACAAAAACACACTATTTTGCCCAAATGTTTGGTGAAACATAAAAGATGATTTCATGTGCATAGACACCAAACATGACATGCTTTAAAAATGATGCACACCCGCAAAGCGACGACAAACTATATACATTTTTAAAAGCCTTTAAAAGCCTTTACAGGTTACCACTTTAGATCTGCAGAGGAGGTTTACTGCTAGAATTAATGCACTTGATCTGACGTTCCTGGTGATACCTCACATGCATGGTTAAATTGCTGTTTACACACGACACAAGACTGACGCTTGCGTCTACCTTTGCGCACGTGCACGGGGAGCATTTTTTTTTTAACTATTCATTTTGCTTTTTATTTTATTTTTACACTGTCCCTTTTCATCTTTTTTTATAATTTTTATTTTTATCACAGGGATTTTAAATACTCTAGATCTTTCCCCAGCCCTTAAAGCATCTGAACACACCAAAATCTTTGTGATAAGATGCTTCCCCAATTTCCCAATGGCGATGTTTATATTTGGCGAAACCAAAGTCAAAAAATGCTTGTAGCCTCCAGTTTCTTAGGCCATAGAGATGATTGGAGCCATTCTAGTCTTCGATCGGCTCTATGGTCAGCTGGCAAAACCACCGGCTGCATTTTTGCATTCTCTGGTGGGACAGGAGAGCCTGAGAAGGCCAGTAACATACTAGTATGTCGCTGGTCCTTGTTGGGCATATATTGTAATGTTCTTTTTTTTCATACAGCCTGTGGGTTAAATGAAAAAAAGAATCAAACGGTGGGTATGCCCACTATTAGAAAACCTCCCTTCATTCACCCACCTCTAATGGTGGGCATAGCCCCTTTTTAAAAATATATACCAGAGCATAGGGGTAATCCGCCTCAATTTCCACCCCTGCCCCTATGCTCCGGTATATATGCTCTTTTTTTAACTGTGGTGGTGAAATCACCGCCTACAGCGCTGGAGTCACTACTTTATGAATGGTGGGAGCAAACGCTTTTGCTGTTACCATTAAAAAATCAGTGCTGCAGCTGAATGGCGTACCTGAAAAGGAATAAACAATTATTAAAATACAGCAACATAAAAAAATGACATACCTGCTAAGAAGAAAAAAAAATACAAAACACATTAACAATAAAACATTACAGGTAAGCAGTAACATAAAAAAATGACATACCCTATTTTGCTGAATAAGTCGCAATGTATCGAATCAGTTGTTAAAGACCTTATCTTTGCTGAAATGTTTATCCTCATTGTACCTATGCTCTTTATTTCAATAAAACATTGAAAAGTAAAAAATGACATACCTGCAAAGAAAACATGATAAAAACAGTAACAAAACATTACAGGTATGCATAAAAATATTAACAAGAGAGAGAGAACAATAGAGAGAGATTAGAGAGAAAACAAAAGAGAGAGAAAAAAAGAAACGTACAACTGTTTTTGGCTTTTTTATTTTATATTTTTAGGTTTTTTTAACATTTTTTATTTTTTTTTGTTTTCATTTTTTTTTTTTTGGTATGCCTTTTTTTTTTGGAACTAAACTGTAATTGTTCCAGGTTTAGGTCTCTCAAAATGCACTGGCATCTTTGGAGACCCTATGTAAGTGTGCCTATCACTGTGTCTGCTGTACCTTATGCTAATAATTCACTAATGTGTGGTAGCATTCAAAACATTCTTCGATGCAGAGACTAAGCTGGTAAGGACAGGTGGGACATGCCTGTATCCACGTCGTCTGCAGACACAACATCTCTTTTGGGGTGTTCTTTGGCCTGGGGTACCACGGAGGACTCCTGGAAAGTGCCCCCCCATGCAGCCGGCTAACTGCATTCACATTGTGAAGTGCGGGTGCAGCACCATCTGGAAACAGAAGGGCTGTGACAATCTCTTCCTGGAATTTGAGGAAGGATCCCGTCCGTCCTAACACTCTGTATAAGACATGAGTTCAGAAACGCTAATTGAAAAAGGTATACAGACACTTTTTTGTACCAGCATCTGACCTTACAAGCAATTAGGTACGGCGCCAGTAACTGGTCGTTAAGGTCCACCACTCCCATATTTAGGTTATAATCATGGACACAGAGGGGTTTCTCCAAAACACCAGTCGCCATAGGAATTTGGATGGTCATATCTGCATAAAGGGAGGTCAGAATGAAAACATTGTCCCTCCACTTCATTGCAAGCAAATGATCACACTTCAAGCAGGCTCTCTCCCCCTGTCTAAGACGGGAATCTACAAGCCGTTGGGGGAAGCCCCGGCGATTAGGTCGCACGGTGCCACATGCACCAATTTGGTGATCAAACAAGTGACTAAAAAGTGGCACACTCATGTAATAATTGTCCACGTATAAGTGGTACCCCTTTCCGAATAAGGGTGACACCAAGTCCCACACAATCTTGCCAGCAGTCCCTATGTAGTCTGAGCATCCTTCCGGCTCTGAGTGACTGTCTTTGCCCTCATAAACCATGAAGCTACATGTATAGCCTGTGGCCTTGTCACAGAGCGTATACAGTTTGGCCCCATATCTGGCATGTTTTCTGGGGAGGTATTGTTTGAGAGCAAGACAGCCAGAAAATGTAACCAGGGACTCATCCACGCACAATTTTTTATTGGGAATAAAAAATGCGGCAAACTGGGTGTTGAAGAGGTTTATGAGGGGCCGAAATTTGTAGAGCCGGTCATATCCAGGGTCACTCCATGGACGACAGAGTTCATTGCCACTGAAGTGGATGAACCGCAAAATCTGCTTGTATCATGTCCTGGGCATTAAAGCAGAGAACACTGGCATGTGATGAATTGGGTCAGTGGACCAATATGACCGCAACTCAGTTTTTTTTTTGTTATGCCCATGAGGAGGGTAAGGCCCAGAAAGGTGTTAAATTCTGGAACCATGATTGGTATCCAGTCTCTGGCAAGTGTCAAATGGGGATTAGCGGCAATGAATTGACCAGCATATAAATTGCTTTAAACTCGAAGGGCGACAATTTATCTAAATGTAAGTTAGATAGAAAATAAGTAAATAGCATATACGTGATAGTTTCAAAGCAAATGTGATACAAACAGACAAAATACTAGTAATGACATGAGAAACAGTGAAATAGAAACTGATTCAATCATATGCAGTCCATTCCTTTGAGGCAATCATGGTTTGTTAAACTCAAAAACTCTTCTTAGGGATATATCAAACAATCATAAAACTGTGCCAGTAAAGTAAAGTGTTCCATGTGAAGTCAGTATATGAAAAACAATAGAACCAAGCCGGGATCTGCAGAGATCTTGTTTGATACTCCAACCCCTTACAGAGTGGAGGCTTACCGGAGGGGAGATGCAATGTCGCTTCTGTTTGGAGTGGGTATGAAATTCCCAATAGCAGGAACCTAGGAGAGCGCGTCACACAATCCACGGTTCGTCACGGGTCACTTTGTTTTGGGGGCCGTCACACGTTCCAATCAGTCAGCATCCACAATCCGGTGCAAGGAAATCCAGATCCGGGTTTTCCAGGGAAGGATGAAGGGAAGAGGGTGCCAGGGATGCCCCACAGGGTCCAGAGGCCGGTTCAAACCTTTCTCATGCAAGCAGGTGTTTCATAATCTCTCCACTTTACATTTTAATGAAGTTAAAACAGTCAATATCGCATGCCTCGCAGAGTGGAACAATCTGATTGCCATTCATCTGCACAAAGAAACAACTGCACAGGAGATAACAGGTGGATGGAGTGATCACTCTATCCACCTGTTATCTCCTGTGCAGTTGTTTCTTTGTGCAGATGAATGGCAATCAGATTGTTCCACCAGAACAAGTAGCGGCACTAGTACTGGCTCTCTGCTCCATACGAGAGCCCTGCGATCCATGCACCTCAGCGACAGCTGAGCCTGATTCTGACAGTGGAGCTTCCCCATCGCTCTCGTCTGTCATACTCAGCAACGTGTAGGCCTCTTCGCTAGTGTACGAGCGACTGGATATTTTGGACTTTCTAAATTTGATACGTACACTAGCGTGACTCACAGGCAAAAAAGCGCAACTGGTTGTCAGAGCCTGTTTCAAACGCTACCAAAATCACTGTCAGATTTCGCAGGGATCGGGCGTGATCTCTGCGAACGCTCCAGATATGTGTTCTTTATTTGGTAAGTTTCAGCGATTTATTGATCCTGGACTTGGGTGGGCTGGGCTGGGCGGAGCAGCTAAACGCAGGTGCTAGCAGGTATCTGGGCTGATCCCGCTAATGCTGCGTTTTTTTAGAACACTGATGTACTGGGGACGCTAATATATATCTGATCAGATCGCAGATATTGATCTGATCAGATACTACAATAGTATCTAACACCTATCTAATATGTGTGTGTGCGTGTCAGAGTACCTAACTAACTGGCCCTGCCTGGTGTTTATGCTGACCCTAACGCACACTAACACCTAACTGGTGTCACCGCCGGGCAATCAGAGTTTATTAGGTATATATATATATATATATATATATATATATATATATATATATATATAGTGGGTGCACTGATGGAAAAAAAACAATTTATCTAAAAATCGTCTCCCGTGACATTTATACAGTGATCACAAGTGACAGGGGGCATTCAAGTGGTTAAAAACTTTATTGGGGGGGCAAGGGGGGTATTTATACCTACCTAGACATACTACTAACCTACCCTAACACTGATTTGTGTCACAAGGGTCACAAGTACAGCGATCAGTAAAAGTCAGATCACTGCACTATATGACACAGTGACAGGGGTGACAGCAATGAAGGGGTTAACTGGGGGAGCGATCAGGGGGCAATCAAAGGGTTAAAAGTGTGCCTAACTGTACTAGTGTCAGTGTAGTGTTGTGCACCTCACGATTAGAAGCTCTCTCTTCTTTGCCGGAACTAAAAAAGGCTTCATGGAGGAAGATGAGTTCCATTTCTTCTGCCTCTGTTTACATTACAGAGGCAGAGGTGCACTACCATTGTCCGGGACCGATCGCCCTGTAGACTGATCGGTCCTCTATCGAATCCGATAGCAGTGCCCATGCCGTGAGCATGCGCTCTCATGACGCGCGGTCCTGGCCGCCTTCACCTGGCCGCGTTTCGCGATAACGATCCAAGTTGCCGCCATCAAGCCATGGCGGGTGGTCGGCAACTGGTTAAAGACAGTCTTATCCATCATAGTAGTAGGGGGTTACCATCTTCAAATGAGTATAATGTCTCATGAAGCAGTCCTCTGTCGTATTTTCACTGGCCAACTCTCCCTGGTGGCCACAGGCTAGAGCTGCAGCAGCCCTTTCAGACTCCTAAGCACTTACTGCAGGCACAACAGGTACTTCCTCACTGTTGCTAGTGGTGACTGCAAACATATTTGCACAGGAATCTGGACATGCAGACAAAAAAAATTTCCTCCACAACATTGACTCTTGGTGTACCCCACAACCAGGAACAAGACAAACAATCATGTCCCAATTTCCACCATTCCAGGCATGGGACCTGGATACTTCCTCTGGATGCTAAGGAAGATGGCAATCTCTCAGCTGTTCTTTGCTGGCTCTCCCAAACAACTTGGGTTTTCTTTCTGGGATGCTGTGTTGCTTTACGTTTGCCATAATCCTGTGTAGGCAATACCTGTGGCTTGCGATTACTGGGACTACTATCCCCGGCATTGCTAGGGGCAACCACACTCCTCTCAAGCTGTTGCACATTCCTTCTGGAATTTTTCCAGTGTTCTTTATCCAGGATTGTGGCTTTATAGCTGTCTTAGTAACCTTTGTTAGCAATCATCCCATTGTAAACTTTTTTGTATTCTTCAGTAATAAGCAGCTGTACCAACTCAGCCCAGCAGTTTCTAGGCCAGTTTTCAACTATAGCCCAGAATTTAAAGTCCTCCAGATAACCCACAATGGCATCCTTGGGTGACACAGGACTACAAAAGTCTGTACATGAATTACTTCTTCGTTACCGCGGGCAACCACTAATGTTGATGCAGTCTTTGCACTACCGCTGCTAGGGGCAACGGCATGCCCCTTTGATATCTGGTCTCCTTGCATCAGCATTGCTAGGGGCAACAGCATGCATCTCGATAGCTGGTCTCCTTGCACAAGCGTTGCTAGGGGCAACAGCATGCACTTCCCCTTTATGTGAAGCAAATAACATCTGCTATACTCCCCAGTAGGCTCCCACTCTTGCTTCATCCTCACAGACAGTCCACAAAACGTTTGTGCAGTCCAGCTACCACAAAATGGAACACTGTCTTTTTAAGGCTGGTTCCTTTTCACTTACAGGTTCTCCACACCTGTACACTGATTGTGCAGTCTCATGCAGCAAACACAGTTCACTTAACAGCTGAACTCAGTTTTTGCAGGGATCTGGATTGTATCCAAAAAGCACTCCTCCGAAAATACTGTCTGCCTGGCTGTACTTCCGCATACGTGACACAAACTCACTGTGAAGCAGGGACCCAGATTTTACCATCTTGTGCGCAAAGCAGTACCTCAACCACGTGTGACATGGGGGTCTTTAACTCTTGTGGTAGGTGCATGTTCAGTGAGTCTGCAACATCCAGGATCACTGTTTGAGAGTATGGTGGCCCATGTTTTTTTAAAAGCAAGTTCAAACAAAGTTCAAAAGGGTTTCCTTCACAGGGAGTTGTCACCATCAATATGCAGAAAAACTCATAAACTCAGCCTCCTGGCTATTCAGCGAACAATAGCTCTCCTGGCTACAAGCAATCAATAGCTCTCCTGGCTATATGGTTCAGTAGCTCTCCTGTCTACAAGCAATCAATAGCTCTCCTGGCTATATGGTTTAGTAGCTCTCCTGTCTACAAGCAATCAATAGCTCTCCTGGCTATATGGTTTAGTAGCTCTCCTGTCTACAAGCAATCAATAGCTCTCCTGGCTATATGGTTTAGTAGCTCTCCTGACTACAAGTGATCGACCACTGTGCGTTCAAGGGTCACTTCTGCCTCCTTGCAGACGTGGACGCTCAGATGCTGAAGCCTGATCTTGACTGCCCCTATTAGGCCGCCACCGAGCTGGGCAATCAGTGCCAAATCCTGGACTCAGGACTGGGAATTTCCTCCCACCCGCATCTCCAAGAAATCCCTGGGCTCCAGATCCTGAAACAGACTTTAAGAAATGAGGAAACTGAAAGGCCAGTTTCCTCTTAAGTATGCAAATCATATGGAGCCCCTCAACCTGCCAGGTTGAGAATCCTGGGTCTCTCTTCTCTAAACCCTGGCAGGGCAATGCTCTGCCGCAATATATATATATATATACAGTATCTCACAAAAGTTAGTACACCCCTCACATTTTTGTAAATATTTTATTATATCTTTTCA
Organism: Glandirana rugosa; assembly: GCA_018402905.1. NCBI lineage: Eukaryota > Metazoa > Chordata > Amphibia > Anura > Ranidae > Glandirana > Glandirana rugosa. The sequence goes on along the minus strand of BLSH010345773.1, from coordinate 178,416 downwards.
TGTGACAACACTAAAGAAATTAGACTTTGCTACAATGTAAATTCGTGAGTGTACAGCTTGTATAACAGTGTAAATTTGCTGTTCCCTCAAAATAACTCAACACACAGCCATTAATGTCTAAACTGCTGGCAACAAAAGTGAGTACACCGCTAAGTGAAAATGTCCAAGTTGGGCCCAATTAGCCATTTTTCCTCCCCAGTGGCATGTGACTCATCTGTGTTACAATGTCTCAGGTGTGAATGGGGAGCAGGTGTGTTAAATTTAGTGTTATCGCTATCACTCTCATACCGGTCACTGGAAATTCAACATGGCACCTCATGGCAAAGAACTCTCTGAGGATCCTGAAAATAACACTTTTGCTCTGCATAAAGATGGTTGTCTTTGGGAAATAGACGTATAAGTGCTGGCAGCATTACTGCAGTGGTTGAACGAGTGGGGGGTCAGCATGACAGTGCTCAGACCATACGCTGCACACTGCATCAAATTGGTCTGCATGTCCTGTGGTCTGATGAGACCAAGATAAACTCATTTGGTTCAGATGGTGTCAAACGTGTGTAGCGGCAACCAGGTGAGGGTAAAGGTGATGGACTGGCCAAGCATGTCTCCAGACCTAAACCCTATTGAGAATCTGTGGGGCATCCTCAAACGGAAGGCGGAGGAGTGCAAGGTCTCTAACATCAGCTCCGTGATGTCATCATGGAGGAGTGGAAGAGGACTCCAGTGGCAACCTGTGAAGCTCTGTTGAACTTCATGCCCAAGAGAGTTAAGGCAGTGCTGTAAAATAATGGTGGCTATACAATATATTAACACTTTAGGCCAAATTTGGACATTTTCACTTAGGGGTTTACTCAGTTTTGTTGCCAGCAGTTTAGACAATAATGGCTGTGCATTGAGTTATTTTGAGGAGACAGCAAATTTACACTGTTATACAAGCTGTACACTCACTACTTTACATTGTAGCAAAGTGTCATTTTTTCAGTGTTGTCACATGAAAAGAGATAATAAAATATTTACAAAAATGTGAGGGGTGTACTCACTTTTGTGAGATACTGTATATACTAGACTGTATATATTTTAATACACCACCTGAAGTGTACTATATACCATACACCCCCTAATGCAATTATATATAGTGTACACTCAATACACTGTATATATATATATATATACACACACAGTTGTGCTCATAAGTTTACATACTCTGGCAGAATTTATGATTTCTTGGCCATTTTTCAGCGAATATGAATGAGAACACAAAAACTTTTCTTTCACTCATGGTTAGTGTTTGGCTGAAGCCATTTATTATCAATCGACTGTGTCTTTTTAAATCATAATGACAACAGAAACTATCCAAATGACCCTGATCAAAAGTTTACATACCCCAGTTCTTAATACCGTGTATTGCCCCCTTTATCATCAGTGACAGCTTGACGTTTTTTGTGGTATTTGGGGATGAGGCTCTTTATCTTCTCAGATGGTAAAGCTGCCCATTCCTCTAGGCAAAAATCTTCCAGTTCCTGGAAATTCTTGGACTATCTTGCATGAACTGCACGTTTGAGATCTCCCCAGAGTGGCTCAATGATATTGAGGTCAGGAGACTGAGATGGCTACTCCAGAACCTTAACTTTATTCTGCTGTAGCTAATGACAGGTTGACTTGGCCTTGTGTTTTGGATCATTGTCTTGTTGGAATGACCAAATACATCCCATGCACAGCTTCCTGGCTGATGAATGCAAATGTTCCTCCAGCATTTTTTGATAACATACTGCATTCATCTTGTCATCAATTTTGACCAAATTTCCTGTGCCTTTGTAGCTCACACATCCCCAAAACATCAGTGATCCAACTCCGTGTTTCACAGGTCTTGTTGACTCCTCTCCAAATGTATTCTTTATGGTTGTGGCAAAAAAGCTCAATTTTGATTTTATTACTCCAAATGACTTTGTGCCAGAAGGTTTGAGGCTTGTCTCTTTGCTGTTTGGCATATTGTAAGTGGGATACTTTGTGGCATTTGCATAGTAATGGCTTACTTCTGGCACCTCGACCATGCAGCCCATCTTTCTTCAAGTGTCTCCTTATTGTGCATCTTGAAACAACCACACCACATATTTTCAGAGAGTCCCAAAGTTATTTGTGTTTTTTTCTTTGCATCTCAAACAATTTTCCTGGCAGTTGTGGCTGAAATTTTAGTTGGTCTACCTGACCGTGGTTTGGTTTCAACAGAACCCCTCATTTTCCCCGACTTGACATATTTTGTCTTTTCCCTATATTTTTCTATAGGTTCCTTAACTCTTACGGTTAGTCGTCACAAGTTTGAGATTAGTTCTTCCCCTTTTACTCCCCAAGACAACTTTGGTTTGGTGCCAGTCCATCTGGTTGATTTTAAAGTCGGTGTTGACGGTCCTTTTAACAAACTCTACGTTTCTTTTTTTGTGTTTATTGAAACCCTGAGAGACTTTTATACACCACACCAACAAAGTTCTACGTGTTATTCCTCTGTGAACTTCTTTCTACCCGACGTACCAGCTCCACGGTCTTCATTCGGTAATGATACGTTTACGGTGTTTCATAGGGTGAATGTTATACGGTTTGTCGT
>BLSH010345773.1:160856-172244 GCA_018402905.1 Glandirana rugosa | reverse complement strand
GGTATTGGTTGAATAGGGTAGTTGAGTGGGACTTTAAATGAGGCAAAAATAATTATAATTTACATTTTATGAATACAATTGGTTGCAAAAGGGTAGTTGGGTGGGACTTTAAATGAGGCAAAAATAATTATAATTTAAATTTTATGAATACAAATCTTTTATTTTGAACAATTGATTCTTTCAGAAAACTTTGCTACATATTGAAACACATAATTTCTCTGAACAATTGACAATAATAGATTCATACATATACATAAAATAATGCAATGCATCGATCAAAAGCATCTTGATATCTTTTCAAAGCTCTACGCGTTTCGTGGCTACATTGCCACTCATCAGGAGCTGGATATAAGAATATGCTGAATACACACAGATGAAATAGATAAAAATAAAATTAGTACTTGATGCCCTTTCAGAAAAAAGGGGGATGGTAACAATACACAGTTATACAAAACACGAGATATGGTTACCTGTGAGGGGATTCACAGTAGGGCCTAGCTAATGAAAGTGGATCATGGGGACCTCCGACAGATTCTCAGGCCTGGGGCTGAGGCAAGGCAGCCCACCCAGGACAGGGGGAAAGGTCAGGGAATGGTCAAGCCACCACCACACATTCCAAGTGTCTTGCGAGTGTATGCTGAATGCCACAAGGTCCTGAAAGGGTGTGAATAGATAAAACATGAGAATGTGTGGCTTGGTGCAAAAAAAAAATGGTGTTTAAAATCGTGCCTGGTGCAAATGAATAAAATTAACTAATGTCAATACTACAAATCCAAAGAGAAAGCACTCAGATGCAGTGGGTATATTGGGAAATGAAGTAGAATAAAAAACAAACAAAAAACAAAATCAAAAAATCTAACCAAGAAAAAGTGATTGAACAATGATATGGTAAATGCACCAAACCCAACAAAATGTACATGTGTGATTGAACCCTTTGTGTGCTGTGGGTGTCGTCCTCTCTAGTGATGGATTATGTGTGGCAGCAAGCTGGCCATCCTGAGCCTTATATACCCCCGATCATGGGCGGGTCCGAGCCAGAGCCATGTGCTACAACCAGGGAGGACAGGGGAGAGAGACAATGAGGGTAGATCCAAGGGGAGGAGGTGTCCACAGTGAATCTACAGCCAACCCAATGTTGTATGATGGAAAATACCAACGCGTCCACATCTCAGCGTCACCAGACGCCGGGGGTCGGCTCAGGACATGGCGCCGATGCAAAAGAGGAGTATCCCCCGCTCACGTCCAATGGGGGGCGGAGAAGCCCTGTTGTGCATCACAACCCCGGGTGACTAAAAAATGCAGAGGATCCCCACCACCATACATTGGGCTAGGTGAAACGTTGGTATAAAAGGGAAACTAGATCTGAGCATGTGGCAAAGATCTCAGGTGAACCAAAGGGTTAGACTGATGGATTTTAGGGTAATAAAGTCCATACAAAAATGTGTATATGATATAAAAGTTTACAAGAACATAACTAAACATATATTCTATATATTCTTGCACTGCCTGAATGGAAGCTGTATACTATACACTGTATTAGCTGTATATAGTCTTCACTAAAGGCATAAAGGCATTGCATTATATATATATATATATAATTTAAGGTACATATATATTCTTGCACTGCCTGCACTAACTGACTGTATACAGATCTAGTGTTTGTCACGCGCAACACTAAACTGCCTGCATGCCGCTATCTAAGCTCCCTCATTCTCCATGTTATTAACACACTACATAGAGCCGCTGTACAAGCGGCTTTATATAGTGTGGGCATGGATTGAGGCTGCTGAACAGTGATTGGCTAAAGGCACCCTGCTTTTGGCCAATCATAGCTCTCACAGCAGAGTGTGCTGTGATTGGTCAAAGCATGCAGGTCGTGTGCATGCTTTGGCCAATTAGCGGGCGGCATTTCCCGGCAATTAGAATGCATTATGGGCGAACATGCATTCGACTCAAACCGGGGGCCCATTCCTAATCCAGAGCAAAAAGAAAGGTTTGGCTGGACATACACAATGGCATTGATGGGCCCGATGCCCCTGTCAGGGGACAGAGGGAGAAAAGAATGAAAGCTAAAAGGTCATATTTGCAAACATGCTTGATTTCTCTCGATTTATAAAAAAAAAAAAAAAAAAAAAAAAGGTGTAGTAAATGTGCCCTGCATCTTTATTTTGTTCTGCCTTTACAAACTCCTTATTGCCTGACTCTCACACCTTTACCGTTTCCGATCTAGACCGACATTATGTTGTATAATGTTCATTATTATTGACTGGATGTGTATTATCTATTGCATATTACATAGTTTTTTGCAGAGGACATAGGACCCTTTATATCAGTCTTCAGTCTCCCAAAAGAAATGCACCTGTGCTGGGAAACAGATTAACTAGCATTTTGATCCAGTTCAAGTAGCCTGAAAACCAACTTTTCTATTTGACCCATGTAATGGGAAGTGTCAGTAAGGACACTGACAAGAAAATGTGAAGAAGGAATAGATGGATAGGAAATGTTTCTCTGAGTTTTAGTGAATAAAGGTATCCTCAACATCTCTGCACAATAAGTGCACATGTTCCTTGCTTATCTCTGCTATTTAATGGGGAACTAGTGTAGGCAAGAATATTAAGCAATGCTAAGAAAACTTCCTTTGATATAAATAGAGAGCTCTGTATTTGTGAATGACATTTTCAGTAATAGGGCAGAGCACTTCATGATCCCTGCACATCATTTAAAAAACTGTGATGTGATGAATGAAAATTATTTAAAATATATTTTTGCAAATATGATTTGTTTTCCTGGCTATATTAACTGCCACTTAACCACTTCAGCCCCGGAAGGATTTCCCCCTTTAGGACCAGAGCCCTTTTTGCGATTCGGCACTGCGCCGCTTTAACTGAAAATTGCGCGGTCGTGCGACGTTGTACCCAAACGAAATTTGCGTCCTTTTTTTCCCACAAATAGAGCTTTCTTTTGGTGGTATTTGATCACCACTGCGTCATTTCTGATCGCTGTTATAAACAAAAGAAGAGAGACGATTTTGCAAAAAAAAAACAAATTTCTTACTTTTTGCTAAAATACAAATCCAAAAAAAAAAAATAAAAATTTCTTTTTTCATCGGTTTTGGCCGATTTATATTCTTCCTCATATTTGTGATAAAAAAAAATCGCAATCTGCGTTTATTGATTGGTTTGCGCAAAAGTGGTCGCGTTTACGGATGATGAGAATTAATTTCTGGGGTTTTTATTATTTTATTTTTTTTACTAGTAATGGTGGCGATCTGCGATTTTTAGCGGTACTGCGATATTTCAGCGGACATGTCGGAACATTTTGACCCTTTTTTGGGACCATTGGCATTTATACAGCGATCAGTGCTATAAAAATGCTCTGATTACTGTGTAAATGCCATTGGCAGTGAAGGGGTTGACCTGCAGGGGGCGCTCTAAGGGTTAACAGTGTTCCCTGGGCGTGTTCTAACTGTATTTGGGCTGCCCTAACAGGGGAAGGGAAATGATCACAGTTTCCACGTAGAGGAAGGCTGGGATCACAGCCCTTCCCCCCTCACAGAACGGAGGTCCGTGTTTACTTACACGGACCTCCGTTCTTTCACTCCGGGGGGGCATCGCGGGTGGCCGGCGGAGATTGAATCCGCCGCACCCGCTCCCTGGCCCTCCCTGGACACAGTGAGCGTGCGGGCATGCCTCCGGCGGTGTGTGCGCGCTCACTGTGCGCGATCTCGCAGCCGTCGTCATATGACGGCGATTTGCGCAGAGCAGCCATTCTGTCGCCGTCAATTGCCGACCAGCGGTCGGCAAGCGGTTAAAGAGGTTGTAAACCCCTCTGTGTCAGTTCTACCTATAGTTAAGCATGTTTAGGTACCTATAGGCACACGTTTAGGAGATATTTACTGTATACTGCACCAATGATATCATCTGCACATGTACTGTGAAGAAACAGTCCCCTATGCCATTTTTTGAGGAGTGGGTGCCGTGACAGGAGGCTCCTGCACGCATGCGTGGGAGTGATGTCATGTGGCTCCAGCTGCTCACAGAGCTGGAGTCCGCGGCCCCGGAAAGAAGAGGGGCGAACATGGATGCGGCCTTTAGTGGGGCTAGCGTGGGCTTCATTTACAGATAAGTGTCACATAATGTGCTAGTATGCTATGCATACTAGCACATTATGCTTTTACTTTGCAGGGGGAAAAAAGGAAGAAAAACCCTGATGGGTTTACTTCCTCTTTAAAGTGGTTATAAAAGCTTAATGTTTTTAACTTCCTGCATTACATGCAGGAAGGTAAAAAACCTTCTGTGTGTAGCAGCCTCCCAAGCACCCCCCAATTACTTACCTGAGCCCCTTCTCTCTATAGCGATGTCCACAAGTGTCTTAGCTGTCCCAGACACAGAGGGAGGGGCCAGAAGAGGGACACGAGAAGAGAAGGATCCGGGCTGCTCTGTGCAAAACCAACTGCACAGAGGAGGTAAGTATAACATGTTTGTTATTTTAAAAAGAAAATGAGCCTTTATTTTAACCAGTTAGCAACGTCTACAGGGCGGTTGCTTAACTCCCATGCTCCCCCTAGGGCGTGCACACGGGAACAGGGGACCCGGCGCATCACGGATCGCGGTAAATGGCCGCTGCGAGCGGCCTTTCACCACGTGATCGCTCCGTCAAATGACGGAGTGATCACATGTAAACAAGCCGCCGCTTCTGCCGTCTTTTCTCTCTCCTCTCCACATCGATCAGTGCAGTGTGAGAGGAGAGAGGGGGGAGAGAGGACACGTGCAACGCTGTGGGCGATGTGTAGTGCCCACAGCGCTGCTAAGTGACAATGAAGGACAGGCTGCACCCCCCACCATCCATCCACACCCACCACCCACCCAGCCATCCTCACCCCAGCCATCCTCACCCCATCCAGGCATCTTCACCCCATCCATCCACCACCCACTCAGCCATCCTCACCCCATCCATGTTCACCCACCCAGCCATCCTCACTCCATTCATGCTCAGCCACCCATTCATCCATCCATGCCCACCCAGCCATCCTCACCCCATCCATGCTCATCCATCCATGCTCAGCCACCCACCCATCCATGCCCAACCATCCTTACCTAGCCATGCTCACCCACCCAGCCGTGCTCAGTCACCCCCATCCGTGCTCATCCATCCCCATCCATGCTCATCCATCCTCATTCATGCTCAGTCATCCCATCCGTGCTCATCCATCCCCATCCATGCTCATCCATCCCCATTAGGGTTGCCACATCATCCCTTTAATCCAGGACACACATTAATTACACAGGTTCTGTGGCTGATTAAGGTGGTAACTAAACTCACGTAGTGCCTTATGTGCATTATATTACCCTCAGAACCTGTGTAATTCATATGTGTCCTGGATTAAAGGGATGATGTGGCAACCCTAATCCCCATCCGTGGTCAGTTATCCCCATCCGTGCTCATCCATCCTCATTCATGCTCAGTCATCCCATCCATGCTCATACATCCCCATCTGTGCTCATCCATCCCCATCCATGCTCAGTCATCCCCATCCTTGCTCATCCATCCCCATTCATGCTCAGCTTTCCACATCCATGCTCAGTCATCCCCATCCGTGCTCATCTATCCCCATCCATGGCTCATTTGTGCCTCATTCATGCTCATCCATACCACATCAGTTCTCAACCGTGACACATCCGTGCCACTACAGTGCCCATCCATGCCACTACAGTGCCCATCTGTGCTACTACACTGCCCATTTGTGCTACTACACTACCCATCTGTGCTACTACACTGCCCATCCGTGCCACTACAGTGCCCATCCATGCCAGTACAATGCCCATCCATGCCACTACACTGCCCATCCATGCCACTACACTGCTCATCCGTGCCACTACAATGCCTATCCGTGCCACTACAGTGCTTATCCATGCCACCACAGTGCCTCACAATAGTGTAAAAGGTAGTCAAATTAGATTTGAAATGTATGCACCTGACGGTGCTCCCTGAATGTTGGGCCAATGTATGTGGCCACGCTGTGTAAAAGTGTCAGACATGTGGTATCACCATACTTGGGAGGAGTAGCAGAATATTTTGTGGGGTATCATTTTTGCTAGATACATGCTACTTGTTAGAAATATTGTATACATGGACAACTTTGTGTAAAAAAAAAAAGTGTTTTCATTTTCTTTCCACATTTTCCAAAAACTTGTGGAAAAAATAACATGTTCAAAAGACTCATTATGCCTTCAAGAATATACGTTGGGGTGTTTACTTTCCAAAATGGGGTCATTTTTTGGGCGTTTCCATTGTCCTGGTGCTCCAGGACCTTCAAAAGTGCAAGAGGTAGTCAAGAAATTATATGTGTAATTTATGCTCCTAGATCGCCAGATGGTGCTCCCTGCATGTTGGGCTTCTATATGTGGCCAGGCTGTGTAAAAGTCTCACACAGGTGGTATCGCCATACTCAGGAGGAGTAGTAGAATGTGTTTTGGGGTGTAATTTGTGGTATGCATATGCTGGTTGTGAGAAATAAGCTGTTAACATATAACAATTTTGTGAAAAAAATATCTTCATATTGCAAAGAATTGTGGGAAAAATTACAACTTCAAAAAATTCACCATGCCTCTTACTAAATACATTGGAATGTCTACTTTGCAACAAGGGGTTATTTGGGGGGTATTTGTACTTTCCTGGCTTGTTAGGGTCTCAAGAAATGAGATAGGCTGTCAGTACATCAGGTGTGATCAATATTAAGTGATTGGCACCATAGCTTGTAGACTCTATAACCTTCACAAAGACCAAATAATATACACTAATTTGTTTTTTTTTTACCAAAGATATGTAGCAGTATAAATTATGGCCAAAATGTATGAAGAAAAATTACTAATTTGCAAAATTTTATAACAGAAATTAAGAAAAATTCATTTTTTTACAAAATTTTCGGTCTTTTTTAAATTATAGCGCAAAAAATAAAAAACCCAGTGGTGAATAAATACCGCTGAAAGAAATCTCTATTTGTGTGAAAAAAAGGACGCAAATTTCATATGGGTATGGTGTAGCGTGACTGAGTAATTGTCATTCAAAATGTGAGAGCACTGAAAGCTGAAAATTGGTCTGGTTGTTAAGGGGTTTAAGTGCCCAGTGGTCAAGTGGTTAACTACTTCTAACACATGATCCATCTTCTTTTCTTTTTGGTTTAAAGAATTAAAAAGAACTAGCATATAGAATGGCGTAATAAAAGGCGGAATTAAAAACATGTCTAGTGGTCACATTTAGGAAGAGGAAAATAATGAGGGACTATTTGGTTAGAACTGAGATTAAACCTGAAAATACTTGGTTATCAGACATGCTCCCTAAAGGGAATTATTGTTGTTGATTCTCCACTGTGTGCCCCATATGATGAAAGTAAATAATATCAAGTTTGTATTCAGGAATTGATCAATTGTTGCACAAGATATTTGTTTTATTGAATGATGTGCCTTGTGACTATTACTAAATTGGTAAACCCATTGGAATGTCAATAACATTTGAAACTAGAATAGGTTTGACAAGACATATTAATCATATTCAAGAAAGATGTACTGTCATGTAAAAGCGGTAAAAGTTATGGGATTAAACATGATCAAAACGGGCACTGTGGAAGTGAACATGAAAGTATACTTTTACAGGCAGAAGCCAAATTAATCTTAGTTATGAATGGACTAAAAAAAGGAAGAATTGAATGTGTTTCTGTAGTGACATTCTGTGTAGATGAGCTGTATATGTGGCTTGTAACAGTGCTTGTTAAGGCTATAAAATGTATCACAAAAGTGAGTACACCCCTTACATTTTTTTTAATATTTTATAGCTTTTTATGTGACAACACTGGAGAATGATGCTTTGCTTCAATGTAAATAGTGAGTGTACAGCTTGTATAACAGTGTAAATTTGTTGTCCCCTCAAAATAATTCAACACACAGCCATTAATGTCTAACCCGCTGGCAACAAAAGTGAGTACACCCCTAAGTGAAAATGTCCAAATTGGGCCCAAAGTGTCAATATTTAGTGTGGCCACTATTTTACAGCACTGCCTTAACCCTCCTGGGCATGGAGTTCACCAGAGCTTCACAGGTTGCCACTGGAGTCCTCTTCCACTCCTCCATGATGACTTCACGGAGCTAACGGATGTTAGAGACCTTACACTCCTCCACCTTCTATTTAAGGATGCCCCACAGAAGCTCAATAGGGTTTAGGTCTGGAGACACGCGTGGCAAGTCCATCACCTTTACCCTCAGCTTCTTTAGCAAGGCAGTGGTCCTATTGGAGGTGTGTTTTCAGGGTCCTTATCATGTTGGAATACTGCCCTGCGGCCCAGTCTCTGAAGGGAGGGAATCATGCTCTGCTTCAGTATGTCAAAATACATGTTGGCATTCATGGTTCCCTCAATGAACTGTAGCTCCCCAGTGCCGGCAGCACTCGTACAGCCCCAAAACATGACACTCCCACCACCATACTTGACTGTAGGCAAGACATAATGTCTTTGTACTCCTCACCTGGTTGCCACCATACACGCTTGACACCATCTGAGCCAAAAAAGTTTATCTTGGTCTCATCAGACTACAGGATATAGTTCCAGTAATCCATGTCCTCAGTCTGCTTGTTTTCAGCAAACTGTTTGCTTTCTTATGCATCATCTTTAGAAGAGGCTTCCTTCTGGGATGACAGCCATGCAGACCAATTTGATGCAGTGTGCGGCATATGATCTGAGCCCTGACAAACTGACCACCAACCCCTTCAACCTCTGAAGCAATGCTGGCAGCACTCATACGTCTATTTCCCAAAGACAACCTCTGGATATGATGTTGAGCATGTGCACTCAACTTCTTTGGTCGACCATTGCGAGGCCTGTTCTGAGTGGAACCTGCCCTGTTAAACCACTGTATGATCTTGGCCCCCGTGCTGCCGATCAGTTGCAAGGTCTTGGCATTCTTCTTATAGCCTAGGCCATCTATATGTAGAGCAACAATTCTTTTATTCAGATCCTCAAAGAGTTCTTTGCCATGAGGTGCCATGTTGAACTTCCAGTACCAGTAATGAGAGTGAGAGCGATAACACCAAATTTAACACCCCTGGTCCCCATTCACACCTGAGACGTTGTAACACTAACGAGTCACATGACACTGGGAAAATGGCTAATTGGGCCCAATTTACACATTTTCACTTAGGGGTGTACTCACTTTTGTTGCCAGCAGTTTAGACCAGGCATCCTCAAACTACAGCCCTCCAGCTGTTGCGGAACTACACATCCCATGAGGCATTGTAAAACTCTGACATTCACAGACATGACTAGGCATGATGGGAATTATAGTTCCTGAACAACTGGAGGGCCATAGTTTGAGGACCCCTGGTTTAGACATTAATGGTTGTGTGTTGAGTAATTTTGAGGTAGCAGCAAATTTACACTGTTATACAAGCTGTACACTCACTTATTTACATTGTAGCAAAGTCTAATTTCTTCAGTGTTGTCACATCAAAAGATGGAATAAAATATTTACAGAAATGTGAAGGGTGTTCTCACTTTGGTGAGATACTGTATACATGGCTTTATAACAGTGGATGTAAATGTCCCTGTGGCAGTGCCTGTAGCTATGTTTGTTATGGCTGTATATGTGACTTGTAACAGTGCCTGTGCCAGTGCTTGAAACACTGCTTGTTATGGTGGTACATGTGGCTTGTAACAGTGCTTGGATGGTATATTTCCTTGCTGTGTGCAATGGTTTTGCACAGAGCAGCCCAAATCCCCCTCTTATCGGGTCCCCCAATGGCACTCCTGACTATTCCCCCCTTATTGCCCCTATAACAAGCTGCTTGCTCTGGGGAAACTTACGTGCTGGCTCCCAAGCCCTGCTCTGTGTATTCATTGACACACAGAGCAGGGCTCGGCCCCACCCCTGCTCCCTAACTGGTTTTAATTGAAGCTCTCACTGCTGTCTGCGAGCCAATTAAGAGGGATTGAGATCGGGCTCAGAAAGTATAAGAAGAGGCTGTGGATTAGCTGCATGCAGAAGGTTTTTTACCCTAATCGAAAGACAACTGAAAAAAAAATAGTATCAGGAAAAAAATCTAATTCAGTATACAATGCATAACAAACGAAATAATGAAGTCCTAAAACGAAATATCAAAGTCCACCAAAAGTGTGCAAAATCTTCATGTAGCTGCTGTGCACCAACCACCGGGTGATTATAATGCCGCTTATCAGATCTTTAGACCCCACAACATGACATTTAAAACATGACAGATCCCTCACGGAGCACTTCCTCTCACACCTCAGCAATCCTCAAGCCTCACTCTCTCTGAATGACATGCCCCCTCATATAATGGTCTCAACAGCAAAAACGCATACCAGGGAAAGAGCAAGAAAATCCCATAGTGAAGTTACGTACCATTTAAAAAAACATGTATTAATAAACCAAGCAGGAGATATAGCATGAGTTAACTGGACTACCTTGTGAAGGGGGAGAGAAAAGAGGTGTCTGAATATTTTAATGGTGAAAAATCCTTGGGTGAGGATAGATCCAAGTGCCTTGAGAAAATATGCGCTTTGCAAGAGAAACATTCAATGGCTGGATGTGTTTAATTTTTCTGACAAATAATCCCTTGAGGCTATTGGCTTATTGATTTAAAAAATGCTCTTCTTCTAGTTCAACCAGTTGCCACCTGCCCTATTGTGGATTGATGTCCACAAGGTGGCTCCGTTATCATGACTGGGCTTCATATGATGTCCAGCAGGATAAGCCGCTCGTGAACACCCCTGGGGGTGCCCAGCGTGGTGATCGGTGGTGCTGTGTGTCACTCCGACACACCGCATCTCTGATCGTGGTAAAGAGCCTATGACATAGGCTATTGACCACGTGATCAGCTGTGGCCAATCACAGCTGATCACAGCAGTAACCAGGAAGTGCCAGTAATCAGCTTTTCTCGGTTCACGCTCACAGGGAGAGAAAATCGGTGGCTCTCCTGACAGAACAGTGATATTATATCACTGATATGATATCACTGTTCTTCAAACATCTGCAAACAGTGTGTAAAGAGCGGAACCATATGCCTGTTCTTCTCTATTCTGTAGTTTTACACACAGATTCCAGATGTTTGAAGAACAGGTGTATGGTTCCTCCCCGGTTTTAGGTAAAGTGTTCTAAACTATTTCCAGATGTGTGCAGAACAGATGTTCAACGTCTACAAACTTCTTGTCACTATAGTATAGTCACTATATTATAGTGACAAGACAGTCCTCTCGGTGGCTAAAAGAGAGGGACACTCGCACTTGGCTCTTTTCGACTAATGACCGTGAAGGACCAATGACGACACTAGTCGACACTAACCGGTGTCGACTAGTGCACCAGTTATCGGATACAGTATCCGAGA